>VXAY01002939.1:101312-115100 GCA_013399855.1 Oxyruncus cristatus | reverse complement strand
CTTCCAAATGGTCTCCCCCTCGCTCCCTCTCCCTCTCCCTCTCCCTGTTCCTCTCCCTCTCCTCTTAATAGCTAGCATTTTTCTACTGTTTTGCATTTAATATTTTAACAATTTAAAGTAATTAATAAGATATGTTCCTTTATATGGTATATCAGTATATTCCAATTGTGAATTTTAGCTTTCTATGAGATGCTGCCTTTCCCAGGCACAGTGAAGGTCAGGAGAGAGTGATGATTTCGTTCTTTAAAAAAACCCCCACACTTTCACTCACAGTTGAAACAATGAATACAGTTCTTTGATACACTATCCCTTTCCATTTATCTCTCGTTGGATTTCTCCTTTTGATGCAATTCCAGCTTAAGATAAAAATGGTAAATCATGTTCACAAGTCATCCACGGCATAGTATGCAGACTTTGAAAGTGTTATATGAGAAATAATCTTGACCCATCATAAAATCTTCATGAATACATACACTTTCTAAATTTAAAAACTATTTATAATAGGGTCAGGTTTGGAATACATTTTCTTAAAAGAATGGCAAAGTCGTATTTGCTGATAACATGCCATCTTTGTCATCCTTTTGCCGTATTTTTTTCCCACACAGGGATAGATTTGATTAGAAGTATTTTTCATGCCTTAGAGAGCTACAGCCCTCTATTTTTATTCAGAGGCTGCTTCATAGAAAGCAAATTAACTTACAATTTTTAACAGTATGGGCTGTATATCATTTAGAATAAGGGAATGAAAAATAATGGCTGAGGTCTGGTCCCATTGCCGATAATGGCAAAACTTGCCATTAAATTTGAGCGGAGTGAGATTCGTTTGTTTGAACAAATAGCAAAAGTCTCTATTCTGTCAGTCCTTGACAGAGCCTTATTCCTCTCTGTTACTTTGTTGTCAGATCTAGCCTGTTTCAGGCCTGAATTCGGTTAATAAATAAGGAGCCCTCATCACCAAAGCACTTGAAAGTGTACTTTTAATGCTTTCTAGAGTAGAGATGGATTACTGGATTAGCCTTATGGAAATAAATAGCCAGAGTTTTCTCATTACAAATGCAAAAGATTTCAAGTTGGAGAATGCTGAATCAAATATAACTCTATGTCTTTGTGGATTTATGGTTTAAGATAATAGAAGAAACCAGCACAGTGATTAATCAATAAGAGTAAACAGTTTTGTCAAGAGTAAAATTACGCATGTAATTTATTTTCAATGAAAAGAATAACAATTTGCAATTTACAGAAACAAAATGGAAGTGCTGATTGAAAGGATTATAAAAAAGCTGCAAAATGGTGGTATTGTGTTCCATTTTAATGTGCAAATGAAAAGAGATATAGCTGAAAAGACAGCTGTAATAAAAAACCGCACTGTGCTTTATTTCTCCTTGTTACCTTAAAAAACCTACATGACTTTAAAATCTTGAATCATTTAAATTGTTTCCCAAGCACAGATTCAAAGCAGTATGCTTTTGGTTTTCTTCTGATTTCTTTAAAGATCCTTTTTACTTTGCTAGAACATTTGACTTGCTTTATTATAACGTATTAAGAAGTTTTTCTAAGCGAGGAATATAATGCCAAATATTTAAACTAGAATACATTAATGAAACAGTATAGCTCCTAACTTGAAAAAGATTATGCAATACAGAAGGATATAGGCAGCAGTCTCATACATTATTTAATTACGATTCTTGTATTTTATATCCTAATTTCTCATTTTCCTACATGGAGTTTTTTACTGTTTACAGAATTCAAAGCGATTGTGAAGGAAAATGTCTGTTTCTGTTTTGATCTCATCTTATTAAGAAAAAGCGTGGGTTTTTTCAATTTCCAGTTTGAACGGACTCATATTTCTTAACAAAACTGTTGGTGGAAATTGCTTTGGAATATTCTTTTTTCCGCAGCAGAGAACTGTTTAGACTGTAATTCTTCTTTGTATGGCATAGGGGAGTTGTTCCAAACACCGTGTATCATCAGTACCAAAGACTGATGCTCAGTGATGTTCACTCCTTGTCTCTGAAATATGGATGAGCATATTTATGTGTTGAAGAAGGGTTCATTTTTTTCTGAACCTCTAAGGTTTTATGTATTTATACCAAGAGTTACACACAGAGCACATACAAATCAATACTCATATGAAGTATCTGTAATTAAAAGTCATGCAAAATCATTTTTGAAAGCATGAAACACAAAATATATAAAACCAAGACTTTTGAAATATTATGGATTATCTTATCTGTACTTATTTAATACAACTCAGTCTGATACCTTACTTTATGCAGAGCAGGACCTCATTCCAAGAGTATTTCAATTAATATCAGTATTGTAGATTAGGTTTGTACCAAGCTTACTAAAACATGTAATTTTAACACATATTGTTAACAATATTAACACTCTCCATTCAGGCAACTAAGAGAAATATGTTTCCTTACCATGTTTAAACACAATTGTTTTGTAGAAAAAACAAGACCTAAAGAATATTGACTCTAAGTTAATTAGAATTTGATTTAATGGATTTAGAGGAGTGCAAATTAATCCTTTAAGCAGGCATAAGTTTCCTTGCAAGAGTCTTGCTTACTGGACTTTATAAGCAACATGTAGAATACAAAAAGGAACTTCAGATATCTGTCATCCTCAAATCTATAACATTAGTGTGATTTTTCTTTTTTTTATGGAACAAGGAAGTATACATTAAAAGCAATGGGGAATTACCTACTTGAAAGTGGGGAAGTACTGCTTGATTGAATAGATTTGTTCCCTTTTCTAAAATCTAAGTTTATATGGTCCTGTCAGACAGAGCTTTTAAATGATCCATCTTTGTTTTAAGGTGTTGCGTATTTCAAGAAACTACTTGCAATATTAATGGGTGGGTTTTTTCAACATAGAAACCAGAATACTAAATTTCAGTATCCATACTGTAGATGTGCTGTTCTGGTTATAATAAATTAATATTTCTCACTAGCTAGTGCTGGCTGTAAGAATGAGGTGAGACTCTTGTGTCCTTCTCAAAGCATTTTTGCTAATAAAATTCATCAGTAAATCCTATTAAGTCTTTACAGTCACTTTACCCACAGTATCTTGTTTATTTGAACAATTTCTGCTTTGGTATTCAGCACCCCAAACAAACTAAATAAAGATACAGAAGCCCAATAAGCAATGCAGAACTGTTTGGCCTCCTTTTGCAAAAAAGGAAAGTATAGTGGGATGAAAGGCAAAAGAACTAAATTAAGCTGAGAAATAAGTACTGCAAAGATTATCCTATTAAATTACATGTAATACCAATGCAGAGGACTTGGACAATAGTTTATATTGAAAAGGCCCTGAATATAAATGATTATCTTAATTTGTTCCAAACAGTGAATATGAAAATTAGGATTATGGGATTTATCAGACTTTATTTTTATTTCAGTAAAACCAGTGAGAACATTTTTATTACATGCTATTTTTTTTCTTGCCTGTGATAAAATTATATAGTCTCTAAACCATAAAGAGTACCACTTTATTTTCAGATATGCAGTGAATCTTCAATAAAGTCACCAGGATGGGAACAAAGACCTTCTCAAAGGTACTGCTGCAGTGTGGTCACCACAGCTCACCTACTGGCTCATCCCACATGGGCTAGGGAATCTGCTCATCAGTTCTTAGTAACCCCACTTCTCTCTCTTTTTGAGGAGAGTTTTAAATCTGACTCATGTATTTAATATCTGTTTGTTAAAGTCTACTTTAAGGCATAGAACTGGTCCTGAAGATCTGTATGAAAGCAATCTGGTTTATAGTTATTTATCACTCCAGCAAAAGTCTTTCTGCTCTTGTAAAGCTGAGCAGTGGCATGAATTTACAGAGAAGATGAATGTAATTCCTGGAGTTCTTTGAAATAAGGTAGTCATATGCACAAATACTTGTAGGCTTAAGCCCGGTTCTAAAGTTATAAGTACTTAACTAAATGGTCTCAGTGAATACAGTGTGATTTCTAATGAGTCTGTGTTTTGGTACCTCAGTGTAAATATGGGCCTTTATCCTTAAAGAGCTGCGTGGGAGATTGAATCTGTATGATGCAAGTGGCTCTGTTGTCATGATGAATCCATTCTGTTCAGTAAATGTGTATGCAAATCTTTGCCAGATTAATGCCCAAGTTGCCAGAACCACCAAATATTACAGGGAAAGTCAATCAAATATGCAAACTGAAAATCCCCAGATTACTTAATAGTTGTTTCTAATATTCTCTGCTTTCAGTAAATGTAGATAATTCTTTAAACAAGACTAGCTTCAAACAAGATAGCTTTTTTATCAACACATGCCTTTCTTGCCTTTTGATATTGTCTATAACACATAAGAAAAGTAAATATCTCTTGGATATCTGTGTTCTTATTATGGTGAAACTAATAATTGCTATGGTGAAAAATCTTCTGCAGTGGTGCTTCAGAAACTAAATATGATTTTTATAATCTGCAAAATCAGCATACCATTTTTTTATCAGACCCAAAGAGTTCACTAATGATGATGATGTTTAGTGATCACTTAGTATGCATGGTACTATCTCCTTTATTTAATTTCTTTTGAAGCATTGCAGAAGAGGAGTGTCTAAACAGTTCCCCATCCTTCTCCAGTGGAGATGCACCTGATAGTAATACATTAAGTGGAGATTTCTTTCAGTCATCCCACAGTGCCTCGTTCATCAGTAGGCTTCTACCTCTGACACTGGTCTCCTTATTCAAGTGAACAAGAGATGTGATGAAAGCAAGTGACTTTTGTTTCTGTTATTTAGTTGTTTTCTTTCTAGTAATGTAAAGCAACAGAAGCCAGCAACTCTAAAGGAAATGGAGAGATGTGTAAATGGTTTAGGAAAACAGCACCATATTTCTGACCAAAAAACAAACAAACAAACAAATGGAAAATTACGGAAGTCAGGATTTTTTAATCACCAGGAAGCCATAGGTCCATGTATGAGTTTTGATTGACTGCAGTAAATGGACTCTCATCTGTAAGAGTTTACCTCTTACTGAAATGCCACCACAAAATGCAGACAGGCTATCTGCTTATTTCCTGTGCTTCTTGCTCCTTCTCCAAGCATTGCATGTTCTGCAGGCTGTGGTGATTTCCAGCAGTTGTAGAGCTTGGATTGCACTGCTGTGATGGCAGCCAGCCCTTCAGCCTGCTTTACCACAGCAGTATCTAGACACCTGTGCCTGGTCTGTATGCCGTGTTATAGGTGCTTTAGAGATGGGAATAGACTGGTCAAACCAAGTTTCGTTGGTTTACATGGTGACTGAAAGACAGCCACTATTTCTACATGGGGTTGATATAATTAGACATCCACCTAGAGCTATTTTTTTTGGCTGGTGCCCTTGTTTTCTTAAAATGCAGAATAAGGAATGTATTAAAATGTACTGCTTTATTATTGTAAGTTGCATATATTTGTTTTTTCCTTGTAAGAAGTGTCAAATCTAGCTGATTTAAAAAAAAAAACAAAACAGGGTGTTGGTGTAAGGGGCAGACACTTGGCAAGGAATGCACCCAGGTGTGAGTGAAGGCAGGAGCCACAGGTGCACTCCAGGTGAGGGCGTCTGCCAGTCTCAGGTGAGCAAAGGCTGCCCACTGCGAACCGAAACCAGCAGAAACCAGGAAACAAAAAGAAATATTCAGTCAAGCTGTCCACGTCAGAGACTACTGAGGAAACAGGCAGGTCAGCCTGGCTAATCATTACCAAGGCAGACTTTGCCTACGTTCATTGCTGATCATATGACCGGACCCCACCTGAGCTAAGAAAACACCCATCCCCAGCAGTAGGAGTTGAGAAGCCTACCTTGCTTAGATGTTCTGACATTACTGTTTTGCTGTAGCAGAGGAGGCTCCACACTTTCCCATTGTTCTCAGAGCTCAGCCCAGCACAGCTGTTGTGTTGCTTTCCTGTTCCAAAAAGGAAGTGAGAAATTTCCTCCACATGTGCACTGGCACTTGAATGCTCAGGTTTCACTCCCTAACCGGGAGCTGCCTGTAATGAGCTCTCAGTGGGATTTGGAGAGGAGCTTCCAGCTGTGCCAAGAGTTGTTTCATTTTGTGCCAAAGGAGGAGGGGGAGAAGAAATCTGCAAAAAGGTGAAATGTTGAGGGTGCAAAACCTGATCTAAGGGTCTTGCAGCTGGGAAAAGAAAAAAGCAGAAGCAGAAGAAGGAACAAGGAACTGGGATGGGAAACTTTTGCCAGAAGCACTGCCCCTGTTTGGAACCTTACATTCCCTGCATATTCTTGGGGACAAACGATGAACAGGATGACAAAGTGGGCCAAGTCTTCACCAACCTTGCTGTGGTAAGGCCTGACTTCCAAGCAGGACAGAAAGACCTAGAGCATAAGATAAAAGAGAAACCTTTACCTCCACTGCCTGGCCAGCATCTAGTGAACATTTGCACCTTTGTGGCACTGTTTGACTACGACGCTCGCACTGAGGAGGACTTGAGCTTTCGAGCTGGGGATAAGCTGGAAGTGCTGAATGCATCCCACGAGGGCTGGTGGTATGCTAGGCTTCTCCTGCCAACAGAGTCTGTCTGTCCTGGACGCAAGCTAGAGGGCTACATCCCTGCTAACTACATAGCTGCTGACCAGAGCATTGAAGCTGAGCCGTAAGTAACCCACATAATATACACTGCAGACTGTTTTCTGTTGTGTTGAATGGGTTTGGGACTGGAAGTTGCAGCCTTTTCCCTTGCTGAGTAGTGCGCTGCCACACTCAACCTCCGGTGATCCCCATGGTGGTAGCGCTAGTTGGCGTGCGCAAGAAAAAGACACTGTGGTCACAAGAAAATAAATTACAGAAGGCAGAATATGGAGGGGTTTTATTTTGATTAAAATAATTTCCCTCTCTGATATACCCTAATCACTTGTTTAAGAACCATCTGGGAAGATCAGTTTTACTGATCTTCCTGTTTGCTACTGTGATGGTTCATTATTTTTATTTGTGTAACAGTAAGTGTGTGTCAGATGCTACCCAGAGAGTGAAAATGCATGATCCCTGCCCTGAACAGCATTCAGCCTAATAAGCTGCAAAGTTACCAATTAATCAGAGTTACAGGAAGCTACCTTTTCACCCTTCAATCTTCTTACAAATGGGTGAGTCTCTAACAGATAAGTTCCTTGTGGTTTCTTCTACATTATTTGCTTCTTCTTCGGATGCAAATCTCTACCCTCAGGACAAACTTAATGGGAGGAAGTACTGCAAGGGGCAAAAGAGTAGATATAGCAACGGAGTACAAATGGATGTTGTTAAACTTTCACAGAGTTTAATTATGTATCCCATGTTTTTCTGCCCTTTCAAAACATGCCCAATCTTATTTAATATTCTGATAGCAGAAATCACAAGAAATCAGTTACTTGGCTCCCTAGTGAGGATGAGTAAGGTCTGAGTCAGCCTGGGCTTCATGGTTACTTCTGCATGTTGCAGTCAGAGGCAGCACTTGCTGAAACACATCTGACTTCAATTCCAGAGGTCTGTTTTGGCAAAAAATTTCAGTGGGTAAAGAAAGAGCAGAAAAGGCATTCATTATTAGTCTCAGAATTAATGTTGACTTTAGAGGGATGATGTTGCAGCTTTTCAGTTAAATCTCATTTGGACCTGAAACATCATCTCTGACCTGATCAGCCCACCATATTACCAAGGGCTAGGAAAATTGGCTTAGATATGATTATGCTAGACTTTTATCATCCGTAGGATTTGTGCTAGAGGCATTTTAGGTCAGCTCTAGGATTTGTCTCTAACATGAAGACTTTAATTTCCAGAGTCTGACCAACTGTTTCTATATTTCTGTATTCAGACAGACAACACTTTCAATGGTCATACTCAAAAAAATTCTTCCAATTGCAGACATTAATCTGCAGGGAAGGCATTCTCTGAATCACTAGAGAAATGGTGGTAGTCTCTAATTCAGCTCAGTTTGGCCTTTGCTCCCTTTCAAGAGCTAGCTTTATTAGAAGTCATCTAAGATTTCTTCATGCTGTTATCACTTAGAAAGTAATTTTGCTCAGTTATGAAAGAATGTCTCAGCTCTTAAGGTCCTTCTTATATTTCTATACCTCTAGCTTCAAATACAAAGTTAAGTTTGCTAGAGTGTGTTGTTGTGTAACCTCTGTTTTTTTACTTGTTACTGAAAAAAAAAAATTAAACTCTTGTTATATACTTTTCTCTCTTCATTAATAAAGACTAAGTTACAGCAACACGTTCTTCTTTATAGACTGTTAGAATACCGGAGAGGGAAAAATGGAAAGCTTTTACAGCTCTCAGAGTAATTTCTCAAAAACGAGTTTTTAATTTCACAGCGAGACTAATCTGGCTAAACATATTGTCTTTTCTCAGATTTCTTTGTAAGTCAGTTGCCTTTAGCAATCTTCATATGTATACAAGACTGTTTGCTGTCAGCCCACACACATAAAGCCATAGACTTACTCAGATTAGGAAGGGCCTCCAAAGGACATTTGAACCAGTCATCCCAACTCATACATGGCCAAAATAAATATAGAGTGTTTGCTTTGTTGAGCATTTCCAGTTGAGCTTTTCATCCTCATGGTGAGGATTTTTTTGCCTTGTATCAAAATGTAATATCCCTTGCTATGATTTCGTCCAAGAATTCCCTTTCACCCACCCTTTAAATTTCACACCTTTGTTATCCTAATGAAACAGTAAGAGCAATGATGGTTTAAAGAACTAACCCTTGTTTTCCCTGAAGTAAAGATTGCAAGTAGCAAAAGAAATTGTTCTAGTGTCTCTTTAATTAAAATTCAATGCTTTAATCATACTCTCTGCCCAAACTTAAGTTTATCTTCTCTCACCTTTCCATTTTGATTTTATTTCCCATTGGTGTTTGCCAGTTGTTCATGGACAAGATATAGACATTTGTGGAAATAGGCAAAGTTTCTAATGCATCCTTGCATCCTGTATAGCAGTCCTTTATGGTCCCAGCACAGAACTGACAAAGAATGGAAGAATTACAATCTCATGTTCACCTGCCAAAATGCATATTTACCATATACTTGCAGCATATTGTTTGTGCTTTGCAATATTGGCCAGGCATAGCTGGCAAATCAACAATCTTGACCTAATCAAATGCACATTTTGTAGCACCAGACAGCTACTGTATATCTGCAGAGACAACATGAATTTTAGCTTTTTTCTAGACTGTGCATCTTCAACTTAATAGACCAAGACAAACTGGCTAGACTGTTCTGAGAAACAGACTTGATTCATGGTATAACTCTTAGGAAGCTTGCGAAGAAAACCGAACTGACCATATTTTTTAGCAGCTGATTTCAGCATGTTTGTGTAGAAACTATTAACAAAATTACATTCTAATGCATGCATGGCTACTCCATAAATTCACTTGAACAAAGGGATGAAGGAATTAAATGTTATATAGTGACTGAGAGACGATAGGACAACTCTGTATGTTTAGCCAATATATGCTTGAAAGCTGCATGCAGAGCAGTCACATTTCTTTTACTAATCATTTCAGTTTTGCCTGTGACCTTCAAGATTTTGAACAACAAAATATTATCCGGCCCTCTTTTATCAACATTTTGACATGGCCTTTATTATAGAGAAATTAGAGATCAGATAGTCCATCTGGATCTGTGTTGTCCATTCTGGCAGAGAATAATGCCAAGTCATTGCTCGTTCTCAGCAAGTGCTGCAGCAGACCAGTTTGTCTCCTTGCTGAAGTGTCTGTGAGTTTTTATCAGGGAGAAAGGCTTTTTCTTTACTTTTCCTTGGTAAGAAAGAGAATGAAGTAAAGAAAGAAAGAGAGAAACTTCTTTAGATAAACAGGTTTTCTTCCTGGAAGTCTCTGACTCTGCCCAATGTGACTGAGGTAGTGCTGATAAGGTGGATCAATAACTGGATGAAAGGGCAAAAATGATGTGCAATATCTCCAGTCTGGGGAAAACAAAACATAAACACTCTTCATATCAAAGGGAATTGTCAAGTATCCGAGGCTATCAGAATGTTCAAGCAGAACTGAGGAAGAATGAGATTTCTTTACTGCGTTGCTTTCCTCAGACCAGCAGTTATTGATAGAAGTTGTATGCTAAAATTGCAGGGTCACTTTTTTGTATTAAATTTAGCTGATATTGTTATATTATATAATAGAACTAACTTATGGCAGAAGTCAAACACTTCTTATTTGTGCATGATATCTTGTTAAAAAAAGTTTATTTTGCTTCCTTCTTTGGCTTGAGCTATCCCTTCCTGGGTGAATGACTTGGATGAAATCAGTAACAATCTGTGTGAAGAGATAAGGTAAAATCCATGGCTTGGGTCCTGCCTGCTGCAGCATTGCAGTCCAAACGTGTGCTGCATAAGAGTAATTACATCCAAGAAGTACACACCTGCCACCATGAAGTCTGTTTTGGACAGACTGGGGAAACAAGGCCCTTCATTTTTTTATTTACCAGTAGAGCTTTTTTTTTATTGCTGATCTCTTCTAGCACCTGCAGTACTCCTTATATCAACAACAACCTGTCAGGTGGGGGGATTTTGAAGGAACTGGGCCTAGTGCCTCTTGAGACAGGTGTGTTCTCCTGGCCCCACCTGCAGTAGGTGGGACAAGGCAGTTGAGGAGTGGAAGCGTTCAACCGTAGTCACATACTGAACTTTATCTTCATAAGGAAATCAATCTGGTACCACAAAAACATTATTTAAAATAATATCTGACCAAAAGCAGATGCAAACTATGCTAATGATAAATTAGAAACTGTAAGAGCACTTTGTGTTTTCTTCTCTCTGCATCACAGGTAGCAGTCAAAACTATGAGCCAGACAGATTTTTCATTTCTAAGGTAGTTCGAGGGAGGTTATGTTGCTGCATCCTATGAATTTGGAATACTCTTCTTTCTGTTTCTAGACACATAAGATTTAGAAAAAAGGAAAACAAAAACTGCAATTGGAGATACAGTCACATAATTTAACTTGCACATCTAGCAATGGATGATCAGAAGGAGCAATTTGACCAACACCAAAATCAGAATTAAAAGATAAATTTCCTTGGCAAAGAATGTGACCTTCCTGTCTCTGTGCTCTTTCTGTGCCTGTTGTTCTGCACTACAAACAGGAACCATAGTAACACATTCACCTGCCCTTGTTTTATTACTGCCAATTGTTTAAACTAAACAAGAAAATTACATAGTGCAAATTGTTGTGGACAAAAAATACAGCCCAGCTGTACAGTTAATTTTAATGAGGCAAAAATAAATGAAAACACCTCACTGTTGCAGTGACACAAATTCTTTTTTTTCTAGAGGAAGGGTAGAGAGTACTTAGAGGGGGCTCTTGCCTGCCATCCTGATAGACCTGTTGGCTGTTTATTGAAAGTCAGCTTACAACCATAAAATCACAGAATCATTGAGGTTGAAGACCTCTAAAATCATTGAGTTCAACCATTAATCCAGCACTGCTGTGTTCAACACTAAACACCAAGTACCACATCCACATGCCTTTTGAACACTTCCAGGCATGGTGAGTCCACCAGTTCCTCAAACATCTTGTTCCAATGTTTGACAGCCCTTACCCTGAAAAAATTTTTTCTAACATCCAATCTAAGCCTTCCGTCGCTCAACTTTTCCTCTTGTCCTGTCACTTGTTATCTGGAAGAGACTGACCCCCACCTCACTACAACCTCCTTTCAGATAGTTGTAGAGAGAAATAAAGTCCCCACTGAGCCTCCTTTTCTCCAGACTAACAACCCCAGCTCCCTCAGCCACTTCTCCTCCTTGTGCTCCAGACCCTTCCCCAGCTATGTTGCCCTTTTCTGGACATGCTCCAGCACCTCAATGTCTTTCTTGTAGTGAAGGGCCCAGAACTGAACACAGGAATAGAGATGTGGCCTCACTAGTGCTGAGTACAGGGGAACAGTCACTGTCCTAGTCCTTCTGGCCACATTATTTCTGATACAAGCAAGGGTGCCATTGACCATCATTCATTCCATATGTTCATACCAACATTATTGACACAAGATTGCTGTGCTGAGGGAAGTAAATCCATACAAATTCCTAGTAGATTAGGTCAAATAAGATCACAGCAATCACTTTTAACTTTTGTCAGTTTTAGAAACATTTCTTATCTCTTATAAGGTTTCTTATGTAGGTATTTCCCAGCTGGTGGAAACCGAGCCCCAGACCTAATCAATGAAACCTCACCAGTCAATCCACAATGAGCTTTTTAAACAACGCTTTGAAAGCAGAAGTGACTTGTAGGTTATTTTTGTCAATTTCCATAATTCCTTCACCTTCTGTGAACTGACTCAGCTTTAACTGTTTCATACATTAACTGAATCCAAGTTACTGTATGTGAACAATAAAGTGTTCCTTGGGCTGACTTGTTTCAGACTTTTTGCAAAATCAGGCTTATGGGGTTTCACTGGATCGTGTGGGTCATTTTTCAAAGTGATATTTACAATCAAGATATTTAGAGGCTTTTAAAAAAGTGAAATCTTAGGTCCTATTGAATATTTCAGAAAACTGAATGTAATCCACTGTGGTTTCTGTGTGCTCCTTCTCTCCTACTCTCATAATTCCCCTCTCTGTTACAGTACAAACTCCTGAGGACACTAACAGAATTAGCATTAACCTTTGTACTGAAATAAACTTGTAAAAACTGTTCATAGATAACAGACTACACAAAGTGCTAGTAGGTTGTTCACATATTCTTGAAACCTGTTAAGTACAAAGGTTATTCTTATATATTTTTTTGATAGAGAAGGTCTCTTTATTGCCAAAACACGTATTTATGATAAAACATTGGAAAGGCTGTATGTGAAATTGCATCTTTTCTTTCAATTGATATACTTTATGTGTGTTTTTTATGTGTGCATACTCGTGTGCATACACAACATAAACTTTATAAGACCAATATTTTTAAGATCATGCAGCACAGCCCTGTGTGGTGAGATATGTATTGCAAAGCTAGATCATACTTTTGATGTTTTTTGACCTTGTGTTCACAGTATCTAAAGTACTCAATATTTGAAACTACCATGTGTGTCGTGGAGTGTCTCTCTTGAATTTAAATGATTGAATACTGCAAAAAGACCATGAATTTAATCACTTATCTTCTTCAGTTGTGGTTGAACACTCCAGTGCTGTCTTCAAGCACATCTCAAACTTTGACGTAATTTCTGCTCATTTCTTAAATATTCAAACAGTACACTGAACAAAAAAGGAAATGGTTTACAGAATTGTGAAATGTCAGGTTTTGTCAAGTGCCAACAGTATTTAAACATCCATGTGTATACCCATGTTCAGAAAATGTGTGTCTCTGCTCAGAAAGGTGGAAGGAATGATAGCATTGTAGATGAGCAGTTCATGCAAACTTGTCTAATTTAGGTCACCTATTATCTGGCAATGTGGTTTTCTAAAGTATACAACTTTATCTATTCAAATTCTGAGAAATTGAGAAATTAAGATATTCCCTCCTACCTTGTCTTTAGTTGAAATTAGTGTTAACATTATATATTTTAATCATTAAATACTAGTTTCCATAACCCTGTTTTGAAAGATTTGGCAAAGAATCATGTGAAGATCAGAAACAATATCCTTAAAACATATGCTGCAAAAATAACCAGTTGGAATTTCCTACAGCTTCGCAAAACCCGAGTGGCCTTTGCAACGCCTTTTAGGGAAAAAAAAAAATAGAGAAGACTACATACTGGTCATAATAACTTAATAGTCCTGTTTAGGTTTCTTTTGTGTTTTTTTTTTTTTTTTTTTTTTTTTTTTTTTTTTTTTTTTTTTTTTTTTTTTTTGGGGGTTTTTTTTTTTTT
>VXAY01002939.1:0-101286 GCA_013399855.1 Oxyruncus cristatus | reverse complement strand
CTGGAACCAGTAGGAATCAATATAATGCATGCTAGCATAGATGAGTTGGTTTTGAGTAATGTTGTTGGCAAAAACATTCACCAGGTATTGTATAAAGTTTCCTCAACAGTTGTCTTTGATGGCTCTCTGTGCAAGACAATATCAAGCTGTGCAGAGCTGAGTGATCTCTGAGCAGGTTTAGAACTGAGAAATAGTAACCAACAGTTCAGCCAGGCTAAGAAGTCCTAAACCTGGTCTGATTTTAAACAAACTAGGTCAGGTATCTGTGTGAAGAATTATTTTGTAGCATGTGAAAAGCACTGCTGGTTATAGAAGACTTTCTTTGTGTAGGATCCTATCTGTACTGAAGAGATTAAATATTAAAAACATAAGAGATGCCCTACAAGGTCAATCCAATAGCCCCCTCTAGCCCCATTCCTCTGTTTCAGAAAGGATTTTGTGAAAAGTGCAGAAGCCCATCTACTTTCTTTGGTCTCTTACCTTTGTACTTCACCAATGGCTGGAACTGTTGTATAAGCAATATCAGAAGGTACATCACTGACATGTCTAATTACAGACCTATTCTCAAGTCTGTTTAGCGAAACCATAGGTGCTGACACTGCACAATTCTTTATTTCTGTTGCTGGGCATAGACCAAACTATTAGGACAAAAAAACAAAACCCAAAACCCACAAAAAACCCCTCTCCTCTCTGCAGAAAGTTTTACATTCCTAAACAACTGTTTGGCTTTTTTTTTCTAGATTGTTGATTGCTTAGTCATGAGGGATGAGAAAAAGAACGCACTTAAAATAAATAGTCACAAAAAGAAATGGTAGCACTGCATAGGTCCCCATGACATTCATGGACAGGTCCTTTACAGACCACACCTATCTGCCCCATCTGCAGTAATGCACCAGAGTCAGCTGGGCTGCAGGCAGCACTTTACCCGCACAGGTTTACCCATCAACTAATTTTGCTTCCTATCAAAGATGCAATACTAAACCTCGGTTGTGAACTGTTACTATCCTACAGGCTATTATAATACGTCCTATTATGCTCTAACATGAGGCTATAGCAGATCTTGCAAACGTTATGATATTGAGAAGCCTTCCAGTAGTGTAGTTTAGACAAAACAAAATTTACCTGCACTTTAATTTTAAAGCAGTTTAATAGAGAAAATATGATTAATCAGATTCAGATGTTTTTCTGTTGTACAATGTTTTGGGTTTTTTCACATTATGTAAGGACAATATGCATAGTAGAGAAAGGATATAATTTATGAAGTGATATTTAAAAGAAAGACTACTCTTTGTAAGAGGAAAAAAACAATTTTCAGTTATTTTTAAATAGTACTGTATGGGATACATTTGAAGGCCCTTCTTGTGTTAGAACTTTAAGAGATTAAACTTCTTTAGTTAATAAGTTTATCTTTCATCAGAATTTTCTTAAATGTTGACATTCAGCTTATAACTTTGTAAAGAAGACCATAAGTGTTATAAGAAATTAGAATGTAAATCTACATCTTTGCAGTTTTTTATTTCTCCAAACATGCCTAGAATTCATCTGAAAATAGCTTTTCAGAAGATCAAACAAAATATTGATCATGAAGGTATTCCTTTTCTTTGTCACTTAAACCCCACAGAAATACATACTTTTTTTCCATTCTGATACACTAATCTTAGCCAATGAGAACTGGAAGAAAAAGCAGTGAATTAAATAAGTGATGGCTCCATAAAGGATTGCACTAATTGACATTTTCATTACTTCTATGTAAAATATTTTATTTTACCTTATAAATTTATCTGCAGTAATATTGATAAGGATTTTCCCCCAGCTCTCTCTCACTAATGCAGATATATTTCTCATTTAATTAATAATATTCTTCTGTATTTATAGCACAAATAATTTTGTAGCACACTTTTTCAAACCTCACTGCAAAAGAAGATAAAAAAAGAAATCTGAGACTCACATGTGGGATTGAATATGTAACATGAATTTCAGAAATTATGAGATATCACCAACCTCAGTTTTTCTTTTGAAATTACTGATCTTTTCAGTTAGTGGAAGACTCCGTAAAGAAATATGGAAGGAGTTTTTGCTCCTCTAAGAGTGTGTAGTGGAAGGAATCATACACAAGAACATGCAGAGAGAAACCTGTGGGGCACATGAGGTGGTCATGAGAACAAGCCAGCTCAGTTGCACTGACAGAGAAGGGTATGCAGTGTGGGAATGTTTCTTTTTCGGGATTATCTGAGGACTGTGCCAATAAGGCAAGGGAGGGAGACAAACACACAGGCACCAAACTTGACCAGTTAATGTTGACAAAGACAATAATAAAAAATAAACTCAGTCACACTAGTTGATGAGCTATCAAGAAAAGACAGGCAAATCAGACTGTGCAACAAATAAGGATTTAAACCTGGGAGCCCAGGATGTTGCAGAGGGGTCTGTGTGGCTCTGTCAAGTGATGAAGCAAGGTTTAGGGAAAAAGGATCAGGAAGGAACAAAGTGAGGGGTAGACTGCCCCATGTTGAGTGCTGCAAGGACCGAGTGCCAGCTACTGGAGGGACTGGTGAGACTACTAGATCAGCAACTGGAGTCAGAGCTGGGGTGTGGGTGTCCCTGGCCTGTGGTGTCAGCTGCTGGAGCAGGTGGGGTCTTGGTACCAGATGCTGAGGGTAAGTGGGGGTCTTGACTACCAGCCACTGTGTTATGTCTTGGAAAGAGATGCTGGGGAGACTGGTGTGTGTGAGGCGAGTGTGGGTATGAGGGGCTGGGATCAGGGCAGGGGTTTGGATGAAGAGATGGTCTGTGCTGGTTGTTCGAGGGGAGACCTGCAAATATGCATGTTCCTGTGAATCTAGAGAGTGAGTGTGTGTATGTGTGCATGTGTGCGCACCATCACTGGTGATCCTCTGCCTGTGTCAGTGAAGAGGAGGTGCCTGTCTTGTGAAGAGATCTGCTGTGCCACCAGTGTCCTGGGCAGGCAAAGGGGGTTTTTTGCTTCTAAGAGTCTCTGTATTATTTCCATACTGAGGTGAGTTTCCCCATGAGAAAAGAAAACAATTTCTCTGGAATGATTTTCTCAAGAAAATCAATGGAGTGTTTTTGGAAGCTGTAATGGTTTAAGTGAATGCATGATTGAAAATTTTCTTGTCTGTTTGAGTTTCCCTTAATGTTAAATCAATTCACTTTATTTGTGTTCTCTGTACTGTGTTAACAATAAGGCTACCTCAAGATTTCCACTTTGTTCCTCAATTGTTATGAATAGCGGAGTCATTGAAACTATTAGGACATATTATGTCAGTACTTCAGTATTTTTGTTCATGTTTGTGTTAACAAATGCATACAGGTACTAATAGCATTGATGCAAGATTGTACAGTGCTATTTGGAAGACTATGCAGCAGAAATAGGGTCTCCACAACACATTTTAAGTTTGGATTTTTTAAAGAGGTGATTATATGGCTATATTTCACACCTGAAGTCCCAAAGGCAGTGGTAGGCTTTCACTGACTCCAAATACAAGCTGTTGTTTTAGAACAAGTTTTAAATGCAATGGAGCCCTTATCCAGGAACCAAAACCACTACAGGAAACAAACTTTGATGATTGATTTTAGGTGTTTAAATTGGAGAAGTACCAGGGACTTGTGTAAATAAAACACCACAAAAAAGTAATATGTTATCACTTTCATCTACTGTTTATTTTCTCATATAGAAAAACTTTAGAGCAGATTAAATGATACAGCATGCAGATGACCAATATTGTGGAAAATTAATACAAATACTGAAATCAATTACACAATAGCAAAGCAGGGACTCACAAGATGAGAAAAATTAACTGTATCAGACTGTGATTTGGTTGCTGCTTTATTATCTTTTGTTCCTATTGTGCAGTGAACCTAGTATTGGGTAGGCTATGTTAATTTACAGAGCTCATGCACTTGGCTTTGTAATACTATAGAGAAATAGTCACTTCCAGTCATCACAGAGTGCAAGAGTAGCCAAAGGAGCAATGGTTTGTCATCCTGCAGCAGACTCAGAGCAAATCGATTTCCATGTTTGCAGCACAGTCAGCTGCTAATATCAACTACTGAAAAATTAATGGAGTATTATGCGTAATCCCTTACAAAAGAATCAGACGACAGTACGGTTATGACCTGCTGAAGTCGTTACTAGAAAGGTTTATACACAATGTGTCACAGATTTTTAGACCAATGCACAAGTAATATTTGTGTTTACGTTTACAAGACAGTAAATTTGTTCTGGACTGTAAGAGGAAATTCCTACCCTTGTGGTGGGTTTAAACCAACTTACTCACTATTGAATTTTCCCTTATCTAAACAATCCCAAGCAGTTACTTACTGTAAAAGGCCGTGAAGCCCTGGCAGCCCTTTCTTTTTGGCACAGCTTATTATTTCTAACAAAAACAATGGGGTAACACAAAACAAAGATATTTTTTAGACCAAAACAGACTTCGTAGGCTCAGAGCCCTTTTTGACACCTGTTGCCCTCTCCTCATGAGGTAGTAATCTCCTGCAGTTTCTTCAGCTGGCTTCCCCCAGTGATTTATAAATGTAACCTGGGTCTCCTTTGGGTCTTGGATACATACCAGGTCAGTCTTCCAGGGTAGGTGGGTGTTTCGCTACGGTTGCATTGCGGTCATTGGGTTTGTTGAGTTGTCAGTGAGTAGTAAAATTGAAACCATCTTTGTTTGAAGTCACTACACAATGTAAATGTGGTCAATCTGGTCCCTCAGCCTAGAAGTGTAAAGATTTTTTTCTGGCAATAACCTGCAATTTCCTGTCTTGATGAAAAGAAATGGTAGCAAAGATTCTGCTTAATTTTGGTGGTAGCTCATGGACGTTCAGTTCCCAAAATATTACTTCTGTTTTGACAGTGGTATGTTCTCCATATTTGAGCATCTATACACGCTGTATTTTCCAGCAAGATAGTGACTATAATATATTAGAGACGTAGGTTTAAATTGCCTCATTTTAACTGAAGATCCCCTTTTACATGGATGAATGTATCACCTGTATTCTAGTGCTCACATTCACTATCAAATTAGAATGGGAATAGAGAAAGGAAAAACATCTTCCTTCTCCTGGAAGAAAGAAGCAGCGAGGTTTCTCAAGAACCTTTCATTTTAGCTTGGTATGAAATTAAAATGTGCCCTGAAATAAGGTGAAGTTTACTGCTTGGTGTCTTTTGGTATCTTGCTTTCAGATAACTTAATAATTTCTGAACAAAATTAAAAGAAAAAAAAATCTTAGGTTTTGATGGAATCTCCATTTGAAAATAGAAAAAACCCCCACCTTTAAATTTGAAAATTATTCAAATTCAGTGCTTTCAAAAATTAAGCTATAATATTTTTTTAGAAAATATATGGAGAAGTATAACTTAATTTTCTTTCCCCTTCTTTTCTTCTTTGTCTCTTATCTCCTCTTAAATTCTGTCATCTCACCAATAAAACTTCTCTCAAGTCTAACGTAAATTTATTGTTTGTGGAAAACCACCAACCAGTCAGCTATAATCTGCTAACAAGAACACTAGCAAAATATTATCCAAAAGTCAAGATCAAAATGGGATGTGTTATTTTCCAAAACTGTATATTTCACACTGTAATGGTTATTCAAACAAAAATCATGCTGCTGATCTCAAAATATGGAAAATACAATGGAACTATAGACCGCCTTACTTTCAAACATACAGACAGATTTTTAAAAGCATACATAACATAGACTAATGCTGCTCTGTTGCTTTGATAGATTTCTGCTGCTAACATAGCATAGAAATGAGCCTTTTAATTTTTCACAACTATTCACATTTTCTATGTTTTTCTCAGTGGAAAGAAAAACAAACTTATTTCACCCACTGTCATTGTGAAAAGACTGAGAAGCTCCAAGTCCCACACATGATGCATGAAAGGTAGTCTTCATTTTAGTTTGTGATAAGTTATTCAACAACTGAGTAATATACATGACTCAGATCTTTATATGTGAAGCAAATTTATTGTAGATGCCAAAGGTTGTGTGTGCTGCCTGACTTAACCATTCCTGAAAACCTGAATTTCTGGTTTCACTTGGAGGAAACTAGATTCTGATTATGGTAAATAAGTAATCAGGACTGAGCTGTGTCACTGTACATATACAATTAAAATGATTTTTTATTTCAAGACCAAGTCAGTTGCTTTCTGCAGTGTGTTAGGATTTCAGATAATTTCCTTATGCAGATAGAGAAGGGTGTTATTATCTAAATATTTAACAACTTTCCCTGACTCACTTTTTGCTGATGATACTTTGGTGAATGATTTTTAAAGCAGTGATATCTGGACAATAAATATGTGATGAAAATTAATACTAAAGTATTCTCTTGACAAGTACAAAATTAAGTGGTGTTATGAACTAAGGAAAGGAAAGCAAAAAGAACTGTATAGTGCAATCCTCGAAGTGAGAGTTAGTCTGTGAAATGGGTTTAAGAGATATTCTACAAAATTGTTTCCCCAAGTAGGACTGAAATTGCTACCAAAAGCACATGCCCTGTGGGAGAAGGGTAAGAAAAAACCCAGCATTTTCTGAGCAGTGCAGCAGCTCAGGCAGCAGCAGGTTATAGCCCTTGGGCACTCAATGCAATCCTCAGCTTGTCTTTATTTTCTCCTTGTAACCTTTTAACTCTGTTTTTTTCTCTTCACTCCATCCATCCACATGCCTATCCAATTGTCCTCTCAGCTTTGAATTTTTACTGTCATGTTTTCTCCCTTCCTCCTTGTGTGTCCTATCCATTCCTTTATCATTAGCTTTAAATTCCTTCCTCTTAAATTTTGTATTTGTTCTACATCTGATAAAAAATGACGATGAGAGACAGACAGCATCCAAAACAATCCCAGGCTTGCCTGTAGAAGGAAGTAAGGAGGAAGAGCTCTGTTTCCAAAGGATCTAAACCCCAATCTTATGTTTTCTAGCCTCTGCACAGTGAAAATCTACAAGCCTTAGAGTAATCCCTAACTTTTTGCTATGTAGATTGTTGTGCCATGTCTGAGAAGGCTTGTGTTTTTGAAAATGCTCATGAAAGTAATCTTGCTTGCGAGTGTTCATCTTCATGGTTTAGCCTGACTACAGATTTTTTTTTTTTTTTTTTTTTCCCAAAAGCTGTCATCAGGTTCAGTGTAGACTACATAGGGAAAATTGAAGCAGCCAGCACTCATCTCCCACACTCTCCTTCATGCACACAGCTCATCATTTGTAAAGCACATCTGTTTCTTAACTATGTTATGTCTGAAAGGCTTTCATCTTTGCAGTAATATTTCCTAATTTCTTGAAATATCAGCTCTTGAAGAAATGCTATTACTTCATTAGTCTTATAATTACGACAGCCTAATATTTTCTCTCAGAAGAGCTTGTTTAGTTGCTTTTTCCTGATTGGGTGTGAATTTTCCAGGGACCTGGCGGGCACAGGCTGCCCCTTTCTCTCCCTGAAAGCAAAAAATGTGGCTCAGAACAATACAAGAAATCCTTTGTGCATGTACTTTGGAGAAGTAGGAGAGATTGATATTTAGGAAGGGAGATTGCTGTACTAAAAGTGTGTGCTTTTTTACCATCTAAGAAAACTTAGCTTTAAATAAACCAAGGCTTTGGAAATACAATTACACTTTATATGTGATAACCAAACATATTCATTAGAATTTGACAGCTGTATTCTATATTTTTTGATATTTTGGGAAAACCCAGCAAATGCTTGGAGCCTTCCTCTCAGCATAGAGAAGACTTGCTGGTTGTTCCCTTGGTAACTTCTGTCCCTGCTTCTGCACTCTTCTACCCACAGCAGACTGCAGACCTGTCATGGATTAAAAGCTGGTGCAGCAGCCCTTTGTCCTGCACAGATGACAGTAGTGAAGAGTGGTGCACACAAGCCTGTTCAGATTTCCATATGCTGAGTAAGGGCACAGTATGGTCATATGATGAAAGTAATTGAATAAGACCCTGGAGGATCTCTCTGTCTCTTCAGCTTTCCATGCATCTCTCGTCTTCTGTGGTACAGAAGTTAGAGCCTATTGCTGTCCCAATAAATTACTACATACTGTACAGCATTAAATTCCCTGAAAGATAGGCCCTGAACTTTTCAAGCTGAACATCAGAAATTAGTGGAAACTGTTTGTAATAGATTCTTATTGCCTGGGCTGTTTCTCCACTGCAGAAAAATTTTATAATCAGAAGTGCCACAAAAAAATGTAACGAATGTTTGTAAAGCATTGGAATCTTACAGTCATGAACACTATAATAGAGGATGTTAGGAAATAAACCATTCATGTAATTTTGTAACTGGCATTGAGACCAGAGGCTGAACAATGTACAGTAAATAAACTCTATCTACACAATGACAAAACAAAATAGAGGGTAACTATTCATTGAGCAGCATTCATTTAACACTGTATAGAGCACTGGATATGACCATGTAATTAAAGATGGTATCATACTGGATTTTCGTGAAACAGGCTGAGCGGATGCCTTGAAAACAATATTAATATTGTCATCTCCTAACTTTGGAGTTCTTGAGTTTGCAGTTACAGCTTTCTATGACAGTAGATTTTTAGGCATTTAAAATGTAAACTTCATCTACTGCTGTAGCTTTTCATTATTTGTTTTAACTATTACACAAGGTTTTTGCATTCCAGAAGAAAGTGGGATATAGGTTGTTTCAGTATGTATACTATTTTTTTTTTGTCCTCATCCAAGTCTTTTGCATTAATTGCAGTCATTTTTTGCTCTTCTCAGTCTAAGAAACCTCTTCTTCTCCTCAGCCTGGTACTACAGACACAGTTAACACACTCCAGGTAATTTTCTGGAGGGCCAGCTAACCTATTTGTCATTGACATTTGTTCTATAATGGAGACTTCTGGTTGAGAACCACAGGAAACTCAACAAACCCTCTCAGCTGCTGACATTTAGCAGTCTTATGAGATGTACCCCAACATGAGAAGGTAAATCCCAGTTAAAGGACTTACGAAAAATGAGATGCAAGATGCCCATAATACCACAAAGTGCTGATCCAGGGATACGATCATGCTGTCTAATTTAACATCTTCAGTCATTTTTGAAAATAAATTTCATGTGACTGATTTTCTGCTATTTATTCTGGTATGCCTCCAAGCTGTTTCTCAGCATTTTTTCTCCCCTTTCCTCCCTCTTCACTCATGCTGTAATGATCACAACTTCTATATGTGGCTGTACCTTACTGCTGACTCAGCCCTCAGGATTTTCCCTTTTAAATGAACATTCACAAAATTAAGAGTGTCACAGACCTCTGCTTCTAGCCTTATCTTACCTCCAGTGTCCTGCAGCTTGAATGAGAAACTGAAATAATCTGCTCTTACCCCATTTACAGCCAGTTATTAAAGCAATTCAGTGACTTCAGAGATGACATTGTGGAGTTAATCTTGATTTTTGCTCCTGTACATATTATATCTAAGTAATGGTAGAGGATAAAATGGGAAGCTGATCTCTGGTGAGCCCTAATGGAAATGGGTGAAATAGTCAGAACTTCCACATCATTTTCTCTGTTGGTCCTCAATGTGGACAACAAAAGAACAGTGAGGGATCTGCTGAAATTACCAAGAAAGAACAAGATTGTAGCTGTTACTTCAGAGCTGGTGTTTAGCTTGGTCATTGGAGGATCTTACCACATCCCAAAAGGGGATGCATGCAGAGTCCTAAATCACAAATTTAGAATGTCTATTGAAGTACAACTGTAAAGAGGCTGCCCTAGGAAAGACTCGTGTCCCAAGAAGTATTTTGTCTGGCCCATGACTGGGGTGTTTTGTCTAAGGCTCAGCAAACACCTTGTCTTAGAGTCAGGATTTAGCATGTCAGGAGGTGAGGGGTCTGCAAAATGAGTGTCCAAGGAATGGCAAGCAGCCAAAAAATATTTTCCCTGAGAGCTTTTTCATCTGGAGCATGGTGGGGAATGCTTTTTTGTTGTTGTTGTTGTTGTTGTTCTTGGATACAGTTAATTTCAGGATAGAAAAAGAGCCTGTAGTTCCCAAATTAATTGACAGCTTCTGTTAAATCTTCAGTGTCTACCTCAAATGAATGTATTGCATGGGTTTGCTCAGAAGAAGATGTTGAATTAATGAGAGGCGACAGAGGGAAGTAAACTCATTTTCCATACTCTTTTTTTTTAGATGGGGATATTTGTGGGGTTTGGTTTTTCCACTGGGACATTTGTCCTCCTATAGGCATGTTGTCAGGAACTGGAAACATTACCAGTGGTACAGTATTGGAGAACTTTGCCTCCACCTCTTTCTTTGCTTTAGTAATTGGCTTTAGTTAGTCAGTGGCTATGTGGCATGTAATAGCCCTTGACAAATATTACTCTTCCTCTTCTGCTTTCCAGTGTCAAAGTTTCTGCCATATCTTCCTGCTATCAGAAGAAAAGTGCAAAAGTAGAAGAGACTATTTTTATTTTAGTGGATTTTTATGTAGCAAAGCTCAGGGAGACACAAAGCAGAGGCAGGTAAATGTGGCTTTGACATGCAGATGGAGATCAGCAGTGCACTGCGCCCTGGAGGACAAAGGGCTTCTGAGCAAAGGTGGTGATGGAGCCAGGTAACACTATCAACTTCTGTTGAACTGATGACTCCATTTTAATTCAAACTGGACTGCATGCATAGGCAGGAGTGAGCATAAGGTGGTTGTGACTCTTATGAATTGTCCTGTGCAGGACATGGTTGTGACTCTTACATACTGTCCTGTGCAGGGCTAAGGGCTGGACTTGATGATCCCTGTGAATCACTTCTAACTCAGTATATTCTGTGATGCTGTGGTTCGATCATCTCAGTTTCTTAAAAAAATTGCCCCTCTAGTATAACCACCAGCATTCAGCTAGACGGAGATATATCCTTTCCTTTGCTGGAAGAAGGTCTCAGCAGCAATACTGTCATAGTCAGGGAACATCCTATGACAAAGCCTGCTGTGATCCATGATGATAATCCTGTGCTCAAAAACTGCTTGTGGAATTGATGGCCAAGAGAGATGTGATTCCTAAGTTCTTAATAACCACAACCAACCTCACTGGTATTCCAATACTGAGCATCAGCTGCAGCAAGGACTGTGTTTGTTACAGACCTACACGAGGGTCATGTTTTCTGTCCCAAAATCCTCCTATACCTGGTGGCAGAGATGTGACCTGGAAGTACCCTGAAGTTTTTAATGAAGAGATTACTGATAGCTATGAATGGTGGTGGAAACAAGGGATTTTGAGGAAGCTGCTAGAATCAAACCCCAAAAAGCAGATCTGGCATGGTATATTGAAAAGGGAGTTAGGGTGTTGGATGCAGTGTTGGCCAAGAAAACGTGTTCCTGGATCTCACTGGCAGAAAAGCATTATTGCTGTGCTAGCCTGACAGTTTCTGCTAAAAATAGAAAATTATGCCTAATTCTGAATGCACTCATCTGTGCCATGCCTGGTAGTCAGCTGATCCTGCACTGACAATTGTGACCCAGTGATGTGGCTGCGGGCCGAAGTTCAGAGGGATACTGCGTGGATGAATTGCTAATTCAAACTTCTCTGGGACTATCTGGTGCCAATAGAATGCACTGAAGTCAGAAAAAATGTTGGTTACTTAACTTCTGCAATGGGTAGTTCTTCATGTTTAGTTCTGTTTTTCCAAATGCTCTGTTTCAAAACCTTCATCTGTCTTTGGGCTATAAAACACAAATAGATTTACTAAGGATTGGATGTTGTTTTGGTCTGACCTTCCTATCCTACAGAGTAATAATTCATGGTGAGCAATTACTTTGATTCATTATTACTTTTTAGAGCACTTTCCCCTCTAAGATTCACCCTTTTGGATGAAGTAAAATATTAAGCCTTTTGAAGCATAAGTTCGGTTGGTAGAAATTGAAATAAGCTCTTCACACTTTATGAAAGGAATTTAAACTTCCATTATGCTGAAAATAGTGCTTTAAATTCAGATGTGCTTTCGTTAAAAAAAAAAGTGAATAACAAATTAAATTATTTTCTTTGAAGTTAATGTTGTTTTTTTCACAATAATATTGCTTTTGGTACTGTATTATTATTGTTAACTTATTTCAATGACTTTGAACTAAGAATCAGATATTCAAGAGCTATTAAAAGTAATTTTCCCTATATTTTTATGAAACATTTTAATCAGATCATATAAAGTCAGGCAAATATGTGTCCACTTTTCACTCTCCGTAATTATTGCTTCAGTTACACTTACCTTCTCAAGTACTGTTGCTCTGATTATCTCATTTTGCAAGTTAGGATCTTTTTAAACTGCTAATTTATCTGGAGTCAGAACCTACATATTATATATCCTCCATATAAACTTTAACGGTAATTTCGTATTGGTTTAATGAAGTGTTTCCAAACAAATAAAAATAAGCATATCATTTGAAATGTTTCAAAGTCAAAGAAACAGATACGTGTGCCTAAATATGATGTACTAATGTATTACTTTCCAAAATCATGATTTATATCATAGACATTATGTACGCAGTATAATACTATTTTATTTTGTATTTCCAAAATAAAGCAACAATTTCCTCTTATTCCATACACTGTGTTTTTGCTTATGTTTTCAGCGCTAGTAATTTGAGTTACTAACAGTGTAGGTTTAAATGTTGGGTCATGAAAAGATTATATTTTGTCTGTCCATAAAATTCAACTTTGCTAATAATGGATTGGAAGGTCTTTTGGGTTTGGTACAAAATTAAATTCTTTTGAAAAGATGCTCTCTTCTTAACCCCTGAAATCCCCAAAATTAAACACCTCTTTTACATTCTTATGAGGATCAGTCACTTTGAACACTACTAAGTGATACCTTATAGTTCAAGGAGAAAAATATTAGGGGTTTTTTTTTAGATCATATAGTTTGTTAGTTTTCAGATGTTACTCCAATAGCAGGTATATCTAGAAATTCCAGAGAGATTCAGCTTTTAGGGCAGACAGGTTTTCTTTGGGACTGGAATAGAACTGAACTTGTACTCTGTCCTCTTATTCCTTTGACAAGAACCTCAGTCAAGGATTTGAATATTTATTGATTACTTAGTTTTCTACAGTCTAGATAATAAATTAATTAAATTAATTGGTGAATTAATTAAATTAATTGGTTAAATTAACGAATGCATTTGACTAATTAAAATTACCACTAACACATTCCAGCTTTCTAATGAGATTACTTTCCTGCCAAATATGTCCAAATCATCTTCAAGTCAGACAGCAGGACTAAGGTTGGGAGTATCTGTCTTTCATTTTCTTTTATTAACAAAGCATATTCAGTGTGGATTCGTGTTGTCTGTATTTCCGCCTTCTTATTTCCTCTTTATTAATGTAAAACCATTTATCAGTTCTCATGCTTGCTCAGCCAAGGTGTCACCCAACGTTCTCATTTATTTCCACCGTTCCTCTTGATGATTACAAGCCTTGCAGGTGCTAAAGTAGTCTGTTGATGACTCCTTCGGTACTTTTCACAGTAATTGACAAAGCAAGTACTTAACTGAATAGGCAACTTACACGTGGTGGGATACACTGACTTATATTTAAAGTTTGCATAATAGGTTAGCTATGATACTTGTTTATCACCATTTACTTCAAATAAGGGGTGGAGCTGATCTTGGAAAAAGCTTTGCATGTTTATGGGAAGGAAGCTGAATGCTGTCCCAGTTGAAAATGCTGACTCACCTCTGTTTTATTTACATTTAATTTAAACTCAGCACAAAACAGTGAAAGAGCTACCTTCAGAGGAGGAAGCTAAAACTATTGCTTAAACAAGCTATTGTGAACTACAGGTTTTAGTGCAAGAGGAAAAATATGTTTTAAAAGGCATAGATAGGAGTAGATTTTCACAAAACATGGGGGTTGTTTGCAGTGATGTGAGGGACATACTGGTTTTGTTTGTCGAACAGCAGTAGAGCTGAAAAATTGCCATAACTTATTTGTGGCAGTGGAATGGGGAAGGCTGCAGGGTGATTTACACCTTGGAACTTGGGAGCCCTTTCGCAGTTTCAGAGGTCTTTTGGCTTTTAAGATGATGGGATGTTAGCACATACTTGCACCTCTACATAGTTCAAGTGGCATCAATGGA
Organism: Oxyruncus cristatus; assembly: GCA_013399855.1. Taxonomy (NCBI): domain Eukaryota; kingdom Metazoa; phylum Chordata; class Aves; order Passeriformes; family Cotingidae; genus Oxyruncus; species Oxyruncus cristatus. The sequence goes on along the minus strand of VXAY01002939.1, from coordinate 87,202 downwards.
CTTGGTATCAATTTCTGCTACTGTAGCCTTGGCAAAATTTCTTGGTGATTTTTTTCTGGGACAAAACCAGTCTGTCACTTCTGAGTGCTTGTTCCCTTGAAATCAGTAAGACCTTCCATTAGCAGTAAAATCCAGATTTCACTCAAATGTGTAAGCAATATTTTCTAGCAATAAATTTGTTGTGTAGTTCTGACTGTTTTTTCCCCCCATACTATTGATATTTAATTAGCATAGCACAGATTATCTCATAGTAAATATGCAGCATGTTTATAAAAGCTAAACTATCTTTCTGGTATGTTTCACTGAATGGTAAAATAATTGGTTTTTATTTGTTCAGATGGTTCTTTGGCCCAACAAAACGAGCAGATGCCGAGAGACAACTGTCATACCCTGGAAACCAAGCAGGAGCCTTCCTAATCCGAGAAAGTGAAAGCCTAAAAGGGCAATACTCACTCTCAGGTATATCCTAGTTTTTCATGTGAAGCAATGTTTAAAAAATTTCTCAGGTGATCTGGGCTTTTTCATTTTTGAGAACAATAAACCGTGGGCATGAAAATGAAATTAAGTTTATAACAATATTTATTTCCTGGGAGACATATAAAGAAAACTTGGCAAGAGTAATTTGAGTTTATATTTTATAGACTTTGTTTATCAATATGCTCAGAACAGAAATTAACTTTTTTATGCTTAGAACTTCCAGTGTGCCAGTTGCCTTAAAATAGATAGTATTTTCACAATCAAAGCACAAAAACATACATTGCAGTTGTATCCTACTGTTCTGATTAGCACCCAAAATAAAAATAAAAGCATGTTGGCAGATATCTGCATTTTAAGAAAAAGAGATTTCAGTTTCATTTCAGAGTAGATTAAAATGGCTAGAAGAGTGATAACCTGGCTTTCAGAATTATGGTCTTTAAGAAAATGTTTTAATTCTCAATCCAACCTAAGATTAAGGTGTAATAAAGCTAAAAAAGTTAAGAGAAATTGAAAAGGAAGAGAGATTTTTACCCAAGAACCCATAAACTGTTTTTATGACTTTCATGCTTGATTTCATATTCATATGGGCAATGTATAAGAGACTTAGTGTTAATTAGAGAAACAAATTATCTCCTTAAGAAAAAAAAAGAAAAAACCCCTTACCTTTCATGAAAATGGTACTTTTCACCTCTAACTTGGGAAAAGTCTCAATTTGTAAGATGTAGATAATAAGTAACTATTTAAATTCAAAATAAAAAGTCACATTCAGAAAGGTTTTTCTCATCTGTGAATGGTTAAATGGAAAGCTTATCAAATCATATAGGCCACTGAGTTGTGTTGCTATAAATTTAAAGTGTTTGACATTTTAAAAATAGGTTTTTCTATTTTAAAAATGCACATGTTGTCAACAGATTTTTATGTTGATGACTCCAGCATCTGGTGTGAAATGCATTAAATTTTAAACACGTTGGTGCCATCTTAGACATTGCCTCTTTTTAATTAAAAACCATAATTTAGATGTGCTCAGCTTAATTGAGTGTCATTGCCAATGATAGCAGGAAGCTCTCTACTTAGCCCATCACTGAATAATGGGATCTAAAAGACTTATTGCATTAAATAACAATGTAAATGGTTTGTGTTTTCTTCAAATTTTTTTTCATGCTCCTAAAACATAGTGTGTGGTTTCCTCTAAGCCAGACTGGGTTTCAGCATAACAAAAAATAGGTAATTGTTTAAAGCAGCAGACTCATAGGACTTGCAAAATCATGGCCACAGTAAGAGAATGATATTGGGTCTGCCTCTGCACCTGTTCTGTGCTGATGAGGGTGATCTCAGGGGTCACTCTCCTCCCACATCCACCCTGGGCATGGAGACTGAGCAAAGCTCATGCTGGCAGTGCTGCATGGCCAGTGCTGGGGGGGCACTGCTGACAGCAGTGATGTGGGGACACATCGTTGCTGGCAGTAATTGTGCCTTAGTGCCTCCATGACTCACGTGGTGAAGATGTTGACCCTGCAGATGCCACCATACATTTCTCTGTCCTGGGAAAAGAGTAATACCTTATTTTATTCTCATTCTTCAGGTGGCAAAATCTACTTCTGCTTAGTCCAATCGTATGAAGATTGTAGGGAGAGGAGAATCCTTCTGTTAAACTGAAACCATGTAGAAATCTAGTGGGGAACTGTGATTCTTCTGGAAAGGGCAAGTTCAGGAGAAAACCACTGCAGTCTTCAAACCCAGCTACTGTCAAGCTGTGTGAAGCTGAAGTCACAATCCTGTCCCAATAAGCAGTCTGGCATGAATGTAGGGATGACATGAAGGGGTTATGGCTAGCTCTTCCCTGGTGACATGTGCTCTGTATTATCTTGGCAGAGGAGCCACACCATGTCGCAGAGCTGCAAGCCTGTGGTTCAGGACGTGTACAGCCAGACTCAGTCCTGGGATACAAGTAAACAACTCCCTGTCAAATACTGCACTAATCTCAGCTACTTATCACAAGAAGAGATGGTATCAGTCAGTGCAGAAATTTTCTCCAGCTTTTCCACACACATCACCACCTGACCTGGATGCTGTCAATCTGAAGGCTTCATAGAAGTCTCATTTTAAGAAATTAGAGCACATTCTTCAAAACAGCTCTTGCATTATTAATGTTAGGTGCTTCACAAGTAATATTTATAATACTTCTAATATACAAAGCAGGTAGTCAAACTACTATTACTTGTGATGTACGACTGAGACTGAATGAACAGACTCATCCTGTTGTCCTTTTACTCGATGCATCATAAAGACTTGTTAATTTGTCCACATCAGTTTTCCTGTGAACTTGGGAAAAGTCAGCAGATTTTCAGTCTTTTGTTACTGAATTACTCTTTACTTTATTCAGCCCAATTTCCCAATGATACATCACAAAAATATGCATGTATTTTATAATTAAAAATACTACTTGTGGGTGTTAATTTAAAAGGAAATGTAATTTGAAAAGTGTCATGTATTTATCTTTCTGATCTGTGTTTTATTTACAAACATTCTTTTTCCTGGTCCTCATGATTGTAAATTCCCAGGTCCCTAAAAATACTGCCTGGGGCAGAGTATTTTGAACAGCTCCTCTCTGCCCTCTGGTGGTCTGGGATGACAATCGCACACTACAATGCAAAAAAATATTTGATTATCCACGATAGTTCTTAAGAAAGAAGAGATTTTCCTTTTTAACTTGATCACTTAAATGGTGAGAGAAATTGTTCTTTATATCAGCTTTGTTAATTGCATGCAACCAATAATTTTCTACATACAACAATGCAACTAAGCATTCTTCTGTTATTATAACCAAGGTGCCAAAATCCATGCTGTGTTAACAGTATAAAGGATATAGCAGCTATAGTAAATCCAGAGGAAAGCAATATCAATTTTTTCATTTAGCTATTGCTTCTTGCTTTTTTCCAAAATGTGGTGCTTTGTATTTAGTCCTACTCCAGTGTTTCTCCTTCTGGCTGATCCTCACACTCATTAGATGATCCCATTCTCCTGTTTGGCTTGATTCGCAATCTCACTGACCCCAACCCTAACTAGGCAGGGTGTGTCCCTTCACCTTGAACTCACACCAGCTCTAACAGACAGCAAAAAAATCTGTCCACACTTTCAAATCCTGGTCTATCACTTAATCTTACAGCTTGGTAGCATTCATTGAGCTCTGAAATTCCCAGGATCAGTTAATCCCTGTGCAGTGGTGCATGTGTCTTCTGTTCAAGACACAGCAAATTTGTCCTTCTGCTTAAACATCTTCCTTCTTAAGTTATGCTTTATATGGTCAGGATTCCTTATTGCCAGCTAGGCTTATCATGGAACACTGTAAATGTTAGAGCGAAGAGCTGTGGCATGGTTAGGAGCTAAATCAGTTACCCTTCTATATGCAATATAAACTCTCCATTTCCCATTGAAAATGGACAGTGATGTCTAACTAATGGACGTCTTGCTAAAAGACACCCATGTAAGTAACTAAATACCTTTTCAGCTCTTCTGAACTGCCCTCTGTGGTGATACTGAGCCCAAAAAGAGCTTTGAGCATTCACCCTAGATATATATTTATTTTTTTTTTTTGGCAAATTTTATACATGTACTACTGTACTGGTAGATTGTGTATGTTATAGAACATAAACAAAAAATTTAAAAAGGATGAGACAAAGATGAAATAAACAGTACTTAAAAATATTTATTTTATTTATTAATGGTACGAAATACTTTTTTTCCCCTTGCCACAATAAATTGTCTTGTGTACTCCCTGGGTTGCATACAGTCTGCTTTGGAGAACGCTGCTCTAAGCTGTGTATAATGGAGACATCAGAAATGACAATTGTGAGCCTAATATTCCTTAAATAACACAGTAGATGAGTGACTGCATTTTTTGTCCCTCTCTGATCTACTGCTGGTCCAGGTCTAGCCCCAGCATGCAGTGGCCCAACCTTCTTTTTGACACATTTAAAGAGTGCTCTAATAGACACAGAGAAGCACACTTGGGGTGTCATCATATGCAGGTAAATAACCTACAGGAGGTGAGGAGAGCAAAGTCTAGTTGATTAAGAGTCAACTGATTAGAATAAAACACATTTCAACAGAAAGGGGTTAATCAACTACGTGAAACAGAGCGTTATTCACCTGATTTGTACATATTCCAAACACACACAAAACTTAAAAATTCCTTTGGAAGATGTGAGTGCTTTTCAGGGAATTGTGGTCATGTGAAGAATATATCTGTTTCCTTTACAATGCCTGCCAGCCCAGCAGCTACTATTTGGAATGTTCACACTGATAAAGGAAACATTAAAAACTGATTAAATGATTACTGTGAATAAGATGCTTCCAGTTATGGTGTCTTCAGAGATGGAAAACACGAGCTGCCTCACAGAAGATGTGCTTATGTATTTCTACTTCAGTTCCTGTGGTGCAAGCAAGAATCTCTAAACCTGGATGGCTGAAGACTGATAGACTTAGATGGTATTAAGATATCTAAACAGTGGACTTTGGCTTGAAAGAGGCTTTTTATAGTTGTCATATTCAAAACTAAAATAATTTATTTTAAAGTCCTCATAAATATATTTAGGAACCTTATCATGGTTTGGTCATAAATGGTATTGTACCACTGCAATAATTCCTAGAAACTTAATATATTTAAATGTTTTTAGTTTTTGATGGCGCATCTGTGAAGCACTACAGGATCAGAAAGCTGGATGAAGGAGGCTTTTTTCTAAGCAAAAGGAAAACTTTCGAAACTCTGAATGACTTGGTTGACTATTATAGCAAGAACAGTGATGGCCTCTGTGTGTTGCTCAGAAAGCCATGCCTAAAGGTAAGAGTGGATGCTACACTGTGCAAAATATTTATTATAAGCTAACTCATCAAGTATCTGTCAAAAAGTGTTGACTCCATATCTTCTTCTGTCATTTCAAAATGTTGATGATCTGCTTGTTTTCAGTAAGTTCTGGGTACTGTAACAGTTTCATTCTTGAGGCTGACAAATAATAAAATACCATGCCATTTTTAACAAATCATCAAGTGGCTGGGGGAGAAAACATACCAAATCATGATTTATGGATGCCTTTTTATAAATATATATGGAGATGAAATCTCCAACTTCATAACTCTAGCTGTCCATAAGTAATTACTGAGACAAAACCACAAGGTTCAGGCAAGCAATACGTCACTGTTCAAAAAGCTTGCTAGAGGAATGAGTTCTAATTTTTACTTTTAATGAAACGATATTTTCTTTATCGTATTTCTTATTTCTAAAAAAATTACCGAGTCTATGGGTTGTATTTTATGTTCTCGGCTCACTTTATTACATATGTATACTCTAAGGAAGCATTATTTATTTTCTGTTCCAACTTTACGTGACATAGTTAAAAATGATTTGTATAAGCTGTTGAAAAAATATTAAAAGTCCCAATTGCTGTATTATTTATTTTCTTTTACCAGGTTCAAATTCCTGCTACTTTTGATTTGTCATATAAAACTGTTGATCAGTGGGAGATAGACCGACAGTCTCTGAAGCTGGTGAAAAAATTAGGATCTGGTCAGTTTGGTGAGGTATGGGAAGGACGGTGGAATAATACCACTCCTGTGGCAATCAAAACATTAAAACCAGGTATGTGAATTACTCTTAAATGCTAATAGTGTGAAATGTTAGAAAGGGTGCTCCTTTACTTTTTAAATGCTACTGAAAAGAGAGCCTATCCATATACGCAATCATTCTTAAAATCCACACACTTAAATATGAAGATTAGTAATGCTCAAGGTCCAGATAGTCTTTGGTATTTTGAATTACAATTTTATACAGTGTTCAGTTTCTATTTAATTACATAAAAAGGCAACCCCAGCAAGGGTTGTACCTCTTCTTGTACAATGTTGCTTGTATGGAATTGAAAAACTACATTTTATCTGTAGGTGAAGTAATTGATTGACTACAGGTTTGTAACCTGGAGAATTTTTCTAGTGATTAGATGCTATATTATAATTATAAGGATGGTAATATTGAATATGTACTATGATAAGTTTGTGCTTAAGAAGTGCTTTAATCTTAGTATTGATTGAATAAAATTTCTCAAATTTTTTGATACACAACATTAATATCCAATATTTGCATGTAGTATAAGATTGTGACTAATAGAGCTTTAAGCATTTTTCTTAATTATGTTTCATTAACTTCAAGTGATTTGTGCATTTTAAATTGACAAGATAAAATATCTACCAGCAGATGGCAAGAACCACATAGATAAGAAAGGTAGCCTGGATGATATACATGTTTTTTAAAAAGAGATAACAGGAGTTGTGGTTAATTGAAAAAGCTTGTGTTGGGCACTAATGAACATGGTTCAGGAAGCAGAACAGATTCAGATCTTTGATTCAGAATAACAGCAATATGCTTGAGCCCTGCTTGAATGGTCTGCTGAACAGGAAGGGATTTAAGCATGTGTTTTAAAGCTCTCTTGTATCAGGATATTGTTTGTGTTTTGAGACTTGCAAATTGAAAGAAAGTAAGCAATTATTTTTTCCTCTGCTTAACTGGAAATATAAAATCTTCTCATACTAAAGACCTTCTATAATTTATATGAAAGACAGTACTTTTTGAAGTGAACAGGTACATCTTCCTAGTGACGCAGTAAATGCAGAAACCATCTTGAAATCTCTTTCTCACTGGAATAAACATAAGACTTACTGCAAACTCATTATTACATACAGACTAGCACAGTATAGTGGAAGAAATTCCTTCAACTGCATTTCTTTTTATAGTATCATAGTTCATCTGGTAAAAAGGGCTTGATTAATCGATAACTTTTTCTATCTCTCTTTTTTCACTCTAGTCTGACTTCAGTTCAGGTCAACAGTAGTAGTCTCATTGATTTCATGGTGGGTTATATTGAATTAGGGCAGACACAAGCCCCACCTGGATGTGGTGCTTGGATAGCAGAGAGTTTGTGATCTAATACTGTGATAAGGAAGTTGTACATTGCACATAGTGTTGCTCAGAATGAAGACTGATTCTCAAAGCCACCTCGATAAATTATATAGTTAATAATGAATTTCTTATCACTGTACTTTGTGAACTATCTCATTCTACAAAACTAGTTCAAACAGTGTGAAATGTAAGCTTTTAACCTTGTAGTGGACTTCTCTAGGGAATTATTCTCTTCTAATACAGTTTTTCACCATTTGGAGTGCCTTACTGTAATCAGTTAGCACACTGGTTTTCTACTGCTTTTTCTCATTGTTACTTATGGGGAATAACACTTCGCTAATTAATGAAAAATCCCAACACCCTCACCTTAATCTGAATAATAAATGCTTATCTTTGTACTAATAAAATTTCAGCAAAGGGTAGGTCTGCTGCTTTCATTCACCATAATCTAAAGAAGATAAATTAATGGAAAACATATACATTCATGAGTAATCAAGAAATACATTGTGTTATATGTTGATGTTCACATAGGCAATATTTCAAGCTTCAAGTGTTTTACACACTGTAAAATGATCCTCTGCTGCTGCTTGGCTCAAAGTTATAAGTCGGTTGTCTTCATGCTGGGGCAGGAGGGGGCATATTTTAAACTACAGGCTTTTCACTAAGCTGTTTTGCAGTGTAGACCCTCTGGAAAAGGAAGTCATCAGAAGAACAGAGTGTGTTAAACTCAAAGTGATAGGGGGCTGAGATTGAGTGGGTTTTGTTAAAAAGGCTTTACCACCGGATAAATTGTGACGTGGAGCAATGCTCTCATTATTAAGCAGGAACAGGTTGATCAAGTAGAGTAATCACATAGTGAATAGTACAGAAGAGCATAATGCAATCAGTATGTCATAGAGTTACACCCCTGAAGGGCAGAAAGGATTTCTGTTACTTTGAGTTTTTCTGTTGAGCATTGTTTTGCAGTGTACATCTGTTTTAGATCATATATAGTCTGAATACTCTGCTGTTATATGCCATTGCACATCATTCCTCTGCTGAGATTAGTATTTATATTTAATCAAAACACAGCTTGTTCTTGACTAGATAATAAATAGAAATGTTCTCGTCCTAAAATGAAAGCACTGTAAGAATGTGGGCCTAATTTTGTGTCTGAATCTACCTGATGTCTTCTCTCTAACCTTTGTTATGTATTCTTGTAATAAAATAAAAGCCTCTTTGTATGCATTAGTTTTTCTTTCCATTTTGCAGGTACATACAGAGTGAGTTAAACCAATTTTCAATTGTCTTTAGAAAGGCTAAGTACAATTTCTTGTTATATAGTATTCTCATTTCTCAAACATTTTTTTCTGGACTTAAACTAGTTTCTAGCTATTGCTGCTAAAAGGCTTAAAACTAAGAAGGCCAATGGCATCCTGCCCTGTATGAGAAACAGTGTGGCCAGCAGGAATAGGAGAGTGATTGTACCCCTATCCTCAGCACTGGTGAGGCTGCACTTGAATCCTGTATTCAGTTCTGGGCCCCTCACTACAAGAGAGACAACTCAGGTACTGGAGTGTGTCCAGAGAAGGGCAATGGAGCTGGTGAAGGGTCTAGAGAGCAAGTGTGAGGGAGCTGCTGGGGTTGTTCAGCCTGGAGAAGAGGAGGCTCAGGGGAGACCTTCTTGCTCTCTACAACTACATGAAAGGAGGTTGTAGTGAGGTGGGAATCTCTTCTCCCAGGTAACAAGTGACCGGACAATTGTGCCAGGGGAGGTTTAGAGTGGATATTGGGAAAATTTTTTTTCGTGGAAAGGGTTGTTGAGCATTGAACAAGCTGTCTGGGGAACTGGTAGACTCACCATGCCTGGAAGTGCTCAAAAGGTGTGTGGGTGTGGCGCTTGGGGTCAAGGTTTAGTGGTGGATATCACAGTGCTGGGTTAATGGTTGGACTTGATGGTCTTGGAGGTCTTTTCCAACCTTAATTCTGTGATTCTCAACCTATGATTCTGTGACTCTATGACCTTCCAACCTGTAGGAAAAACTTATCTCCCAGAATTCTGGTAAGATGGCAGTGATGGGGTTTTCCCAGAGCCAGTTCTCTCTTGATGCAAATGTGTGATTCCTGACTTGAGAGTAATTAGGGTATTCAGAAATCTGTTTCTATTACAATTTGGAGCAAGACCCAATTTTTCAAATATTGCACATGAACTGGAAATTTCACAGCTGTTTCTTTCAGAAATATTGATGTGCAGCATACTAGCTACATTTTTCCTATTTTTAGGCATCTAACATCTTGGATATATCAGCTTTTTCAATAATTATTGGGAAGAAATAAACACTCACATATCAGATAAATCATATTATAGATTAAAAATGCACATTACAATGAGAAAATATCATACAATAAAAGCACATTTCTTTCCATTGATTGTAAATTCTGGATGCCAGGGAGCCAAAAATCTCAAAACACCTTCCTCTTACCCCTCTCTTCTTCCCAGGCTTAACTTCACTCTCGAATTCTCCACGTCCTCCCTTGCAGTGGTGCAGGGGGATGGGGAATGGAGGTTGTGGTCAATACATCACACCCTGTCTCTACCACTCCTTCCTCCTCAGAGGAAGGGCTCCTCACACTCTTCCCCTCCTCTAACATGGGGGCCCTCCCACAGCAGAGTTCTCCACAACCTTCTCCAACTTGAGTCCTACCCATGGGACACAGTTCTTCACAAACTGCTCTGGCATGGGTCCTTTCCACAGTATGCAGTCCTTCAGGAACAGATTGCTCCAGTGTGGGTCACATATTCTCACTCCTGTCTTCTCTGGCCACTGCTAGTGGTGCACAAGTTTTCCCCCTTCTTAAATCCGTTATCTCAGAGATGCTGCCACCATACCTGATGAGTTCAGCCTTGACCAGGAGCGGGTCTATCTAGAAGCCAATTGGAATTGGATCTATCAATATGGGGGAAGCATCTGGCAGCTTCTCACAGAAGCCACCCCTGTAGCCCCCCACTACCAAACGTTGCCACATAAAGCCAATATACACCTCAGCTCTGTGTATAACACATTTAAGAATTATCATTCAAGTCCCCATTCATCACGCAAACTTCGCGAGCTTCACTCACATCAAGAAAAAGAGTTCTCCACATCAAAATCAAAATACCATAATCATAACACTAAAGAAAAGTGAACAGTTTACACACAATCCACCTTTGCTTCATCACAATTACAACGACTGGCATTCCTCGTGGTCATTCCATCCTTTCTGTCAAATACCGTTTAGTCCGTGTCTTTCCTGTTACCTCTCCTTATCTTAATTACAATCTGTTGCTCATTGTGACTGTAAACAAAAAGCAGTAGTAATGTGATGCCTTCATTCAGATAATTCTCTTATTTGTTTGCTGGTGTTTGACTCTCTTTGGAGACATCTGTGACATTTTACCAGCCTTAAGGAACATCTCTGACTTTTGAGTTATCAAAGTTGTGAAAGAGGTGTAGGGATCAATAGATAGGAAAATAGTCCAGAAGCCAGCAGTTGTTATTTCTATTCTTGGCTCTGCATAGCACTGTCTTGATGCAGATTCCTGAACATGTCATTTCACATTTCTGTTTTTGTTTCCTCACTGAGGCATTGTTTTTTCTATTTAAGTGGAAATCATTGCAGCAGGGATTTGCACTTCATCCTATGCTGAGTGTGATGGATATCCTAGAACCTATTGTCTGGGCTAGCTTGCTTCTCCAACTGTCAGCATGTGAAGCAGACATCTATCATCACCAATTAATTGTATCTGATAAAGTTCCTTACGCCTGTTCAAGTTGACAGATACATTTGTCATTATCATCTTGTAAAGCATCTCCCAAGCTTCTCTCTGCATGGAAGCTGCCCAAGCATGATTTTTATTTTTCAGGAGGCTTTTCCCAAATAGTGCCTGGGTTAGTACCATCAGCAGAGCTTTTAATAATATTTTCAGTTCTTCAATATGTCATCTCTTTCGTGCATATGCAGTCTAAAAATCTTTGCACTCAGGAAAGTCCCCCAATTTCACAGGAAAAAAAAGAGATTTTTTTATTCCATGTAATTCACTATATGACCTTACTCTAACCTCTAAGTTTACTTCTGTAGAGTGACAAAGCTGCTTGAGAGCTGTCAGATACCTATATCACTCACGTGTGAATAAGATTTTTTGGTCTCTTGTGTTACCAGATTCTTGTTCTTTTTAATGTTATTTCTTTATTACTCATAAATTTCCTCAGGAGATCACAGTTATATGCTTAATGTGGTCTCCACATAATTTCATTTTGTATAAACTAATTCCAAAGACTAGGCTCCCCTGAAGTACAAGGTTACGTTGAAGTAATTTGGGCAGGTTTATTGAAAGTTTGCAAAGTGTCTTGTAAGGGGCTTATTGAGTATGTAAGGGCCACTTATGTTTAGGCCTGTGAATCTGAAAAATAACTGACTTCCTCTCTAACTCATTTCCAACTTATCAGTGTTTATCTCATAATGTGAAGCTTCTTCAAATCTAGAGCAAAATATTTTCAAGAAGAAGGTAATCAGAACAGATATACTTGTTTCAAGTAGGCTTAAGTTAGAGGAGATTCCTGTCCAAGCAGCATGTCATCATAGGACATATCAAAGAAATAGATTCCAACATTTTGGTCTTAAGAATGAATTTGACATTTAAAAAAAGCATGTTTCATCCAAAAAACAAATTATCAAAGCTGTGTTTTCTCCAGGTACTTATAAAGCTACTCCTACACTGGTGTCTTGCACAAAAGAAGCCTTCAGTTGTTTCAGTAAAGGCTTCTGTTACCTAATTATTTTATGATCAAGTGGTTTCTACTTACAGTAACCTGCTGTTCATACTGTGTTAACTACATACAGTTGAAAACATGTGCTTCATTAAAAACACACATATTCAACTACAAACTAAAAAAAACCCTCAGTTATTTGAAACTCTGTGTGGCATATATTTCCTTCCTCAAAGGGATGTATTGTAACTTATTTACCACTATTGTGACGGGCTTTATCCAAATAATTTGAAACACGCATATTTGCTTGCTTTTAGAGGCAGTTTTTACTTTGCTTATACAGCTGCTAAACACCTAATCTTAGGCAAAACACTCATAAAGACAATTCTAACTTTTTTCAGTTGGCATCCAATCCTTTTTTTAACTAAAATATAAGATCTACAGGGCTCTGGGGGGCTTGGGGGACTGTCTGCTACTTGTACTATTTAATGATATAAACTAACTAAAACAGAAAGTTACATATGCTCTTTAAAACATGCGGGAAATACTTATTGATCTTTGTCACTAGTTTGTTATCATTATTATTATTTTCTTTTACAGTGTAAAGAAAGATTTGCAGCTATTCATCTAATAGAATACTTCTCTCTTGATCAATTTATTGAAAGCTGTCATATGTGAAAAACATGTTGCTTGGTTTCAGTTTGTTTAGAAGAAGTTTATAGCATGATTAAACTGAGAAATTCCTTGTAGTCAAACTTTGATGATGGGAACAAATCAGATTGTCATATCCTATGGTGTGAAGAAATCCTGTATGATGATCCATAGAGGCTCTGTGATTTGGGAGACCCTAAGTGAGCAAATACTTTATCCTTTTTAGGATCAACTTGTCATATTTTGGCACTGATGATAAATCATTAGTCATGCTTATGCATTCGCTTTTGGAGGCAGAATGCTTCACACCATGCAACTTCTCTGTAGATTTTAGGTTGATTTCTATGACAATGCATATATCTTGAAAAGAGTAAGCAGATTTGGCACAGTTTTAAATCAGAATCAAAGTGAGTCCACACCCTATAAAGACAACCCAAGATTTTTTTTAAAAATCTAGAATTGGTGGAAAGTTCAAAGAAATCTGTGAAGATTGTGCTGCACAGGGAAAAGGCATAGAGTAAGCATTACAGATATTTGGGTTTTTCTCTCTGACTGTCATAATTTCTGCTTTATCCGGACCAAGTAAGATCATTTACTTTTCATGCAGGCATTGACTTTCCTCTGACAGTGACACAGGGAAATGAGTATAGCCTGTACCTGTTGAGGAGATATATTATTGGCTGCTCTCCATTTATTGATGGCAATGAAATCCATTAAGTTTCACCATCCCTCCTAACGACATCCTATTAAGTATGGCCAGATTGGACCCTATGCGATTGCCAAGGGAAGTATGAGGACACGGAAGAGAGGAGCACCTGTCCCTTGAAGTAATCTTTGCTCTTCCAAGTGGCAATGTCAAGTGGCTCTTTTTTTCATAGAGTCTATGTAGGAAGCATTTCTGAGTCATTCCTCTTGCATTGATGCAAGGATATGAAATCAAACATCCTTACTATGTTTTGGGAAATAGGTTGGAGTATTTTTCAGGAGGTGGCACTCAAAGTAGGTGTTGGGTGAAAGTGCACCTGACTGATTTACTAGTTCTTTTTGTAGAACAGATTTTCCATTGAAATGTTATTGCTGAGCCATTTAACATATTCCCAGAATTTCACTTAACTTAAACATCCATGTTTGGAATGGAGACAAACTCAAACAAACCTTGTTTGTTACCTAATGTTAAAAAAAAGCACCATAAAAACTTATTCTTGCAGCCTTGGCTTCTCAAATGATTCAGTCTGCTTACACCAGAAGAAGAGTTTGTTTTTAAACATATCATAGGGCAAAATAACTTGGATAGATATTTTTCCTCCCCAATCTTCACTGTAATAATGTCTTAATTAAAGTATTTTGATTTGGGAGGAAAGAGACATTTGAGTAGCTGAATAATTTGATATTTGTTTGTACAAGCATTTTGAAGTGGATATTATTTGCCAATTTTCTCAAACATCTGACCATATGTCATAGTTAGAACAGCCAGCACCAGTTCATCACTGTGTGAGTGTAACCCAAACTGTGTGTTCTACACCCTCTATGTCATTTCCCAGGAACTGTTAACAATAGACCGTTTTCAGCAGCTGCCCAGAGCACCCCTGACCCCTCAAGCTATCAGCTGGGTGTTTAAAAGGCCTGTGAGACAGGAGGATGTTCCTGTCATCACACCAATGGGTGTGATAACTCCCCTCCGGGGAGTCAGTAGCACCTCCACACCCAGCCTGAGGGGTCAAGTCTGCTAATGGGCCATCAAGGATTCCAAAAATATCCCATGACTCACAATCACCCATGTGGACCTCCCCGCCCTGCGGGGGGGATACTGGACATTCCTGCCTGAACCTGAGGGAATAAAATCTTGGGGTCTTGGGACTTATGGTACCACTCGTGGGATCCAGAGGAGGACCAGAACTTCAACTGGACAGCGACCACCGCTCTCAACCAGACTGTGACCATCACTCGCACCAACAGCTTTTTCCCCTCCTTTTACTCTTGGACTTGGGGAGAGGGGGTGGCCACGTGGGGCTCAGCACGGAGGCCAACGAACACCATTCTGTTCATGCCCCAGGGTGCCGGGTTATACATCTGATTTTTTGTGGGTTAGAACCAACTGTTCCTCTGAATAATTGTATTTATTGTATAATTTTTATTAAATTGTAATTCTGACTTATAATCTCTCTTGAATTGGGTTCGTTTCTCCTGATGGTTTGCCTTTAAATCAGCACACCATATCTGATCACTACTGAATGGTTCATAGAAAAAGCTTTACTTCTTTATTTATACATGTTTTTCTAATCAATCTCCTATTCAGAACATATGAGCTCTAATCCTAAATTTGCCATGACTCCCTGTGCCATTTCTGATTGTTTCTTTGACATAGTTTGTACATTGGCTCACTGTGTATGTGGATAGAACTAGAGATGAAATGACCTTATGTAATGCTTAAAAAGTTGGCATAGTTTGCTGTTAAGACACTTCAGAATTTAAGGGATTGTGAAATTAATGTTACATCTCTGCATACATTGGTATTGCTAATAAGGTTGTTATTACATGGACATTATAAATATTTATTTTTATAAATATAAATGCACACATCTACTCTGTATATGCCTAAGTGATTCCAGTGCTTTCAGGCTTTGATTGGTGAAGCTGAAAATATAGTGCAACAAATGCTTATTGCAACACTAGTTTTCTCTCAGAAATTTTATGTTCTTTACCTAGACACTCTCATCTCAGTTTCTGATCCTTTGGTTAACCGGTCGTTTGCTTAAATCGTATCCGCTGACATTCTAGCCTCACTTTTGTTTCCTGTTTGGGGGAGGCCCCGGGGGCAGTTGATTTTAGCCTTTATATTTTGGGTGTCTGGAACACATATGTTCTCTGTCCCTGCACAACTGGTATGTTTCACTCATTAATTGTTTGTTTAAGCTGCACTGTCTGCTTTCTGTGGGAGCTGTGAAGATTTGAGATGCTAATGTACTTTCAAAGGCAGAAAACAATCTCAGTTATTCCCTTAAGACTGCCAGGCTGGTAGGAAGGCCTTTAATAACCTCAGCTTATGTTTTGTTATATGGTGTTGTTTCAGGTTCAATGGATCCAAAAGACTTTCTGAGGGAAGCACAAATAATGAAGAACTTGAGACATCCAAAGCTTATACAGCTTTATGCTGTCTGTACCTTGGAGGACCCAATTTATATTATTACTGAGCTGATGAGATTTGGAAGTCTTCTAGAATACCTTCAAAGTAAGCAAATAACTATGAATTTATTTTAGGGATGCCAAAGCTTTCAGTTTAGTAAATACACTAACATAGAAAATGGAAGTACAACATCTTAGTTTAATATAAAAACTGCATTATTTATCATTTGTGGGTATGAGAAAAATGAGAAGAGAGATTTATGAATTTTTGGTGTGCCAAAATATTTGAGAAGTAGGAAAGAATCACATTCAAGTTTGATTCTTGCCTTGTAATGACCCATATTTTTTCACCCACTTCTGTGAGTAGATGGAAACATACACTAATAGAATAAAAATACAAGAACACAGAAGGATGGGTCATCATATTTGACGTGAAATAGAGGCACTTCCACAAAATGTACTTAACAGGTTTGAAAACTATTACTAGTCAGGGATGGCTTTTCACTATGAATTTGTCCCTCGCCTATCAGATTAGGGTTTTTATCTCAGCAGTACTTCAAAGTGCTCTTTTGAAGGCAAATAATAATTAAAAATAAAACTGTACAGTCTGGAATAGACTGACATAATGATTGCACTTTAAGTTCACTCCTGTTATTGAGAAATGCTTGATTCTAGTGTTACCCATTTTCAGTTTAGCAGATGTCTGTGAGATGTTAAATGTAATGATCTCTTGAAGACAAAATGTTTGCTGCGATTGTCATGCTTAATTTCTTTTCTGTTTCCAGCCCATAAAGCAAAGCCCTGTGAAATACCACAAAAAGTATTTACCATGACACATGCCTTCCCCCACCTTCTCTGCAGAACCATTTTTTTAAATGAAGCTCAGTCCACAGACAATTAAGGCTAAAGAAATCTCTGTTAGAGGGACAGCCACACCGGGAACTGTGCAGAGAGGGTCTGCCATGAGCTTGGGCCAGATCATCTACAGTTTTGTAGGCATTTAGTCTCCAGAGGTAGCAAGGCACAAATTTCCTTTCAATTCTCATCTTCGGTGCCTTTGTGTGCAGATTGTCGCTTACCTGACTGAAAGAGCCTGGCACATCAGGAAGTGATTGCTGTGCATGAAAACACTTATCGCACTGGAGAAATAGCTCTGAGAAAGCCAGGATGAGCCACAGCTATCACAGAGGTGAAAACTGGCCTGTTTGTGTGCAGAGTACAACACGTCCAGGGCACATCCACACTGCGGCCTGTGTGTGGATCAGTTACCAGCATACACACAGCAGATGCCCTTGCTGTGTGCAGCAGCACATGTGTGCAGCCTGCTCTTTGCCTAAGTGCTCACTTCTGTAGCCCTGCATTAGAGACTGTGGAAAGTCAGTTGGTTTTCAGGCAGCCGTCAGGATAACAGTAAAAATGTCCGGTTGAAACCCAGCCTAGAGGTATCTCTCCTTCTCTGCTGGCCTATGCACAGGGAGGTACATAGAACTAAGAGGTGGAGGCAGAGATCCAAGTGCTTTGAGAGGTATCAGTCAGAGAAAAGTCTGCTGTCAGTGAGAGTATTAAGGAAAGGGATTTGAAGCTTACATAGAGCTCCATGACTGGAAGTGATCCAGCTGACATAGAGTGGACAGCTCTTGAGACTCAGCCACTGCAGGGCACAGGAAAACATTTCCAGAGGGCTTCTGTGTCTCTGAGCACTGTGGGTAAATATGGTAAACTAGAGCAGAAGAAAGTCCAAAGATATTCTCTGGTTAAGTTTTCCCTCCTAGAACTGCGTGGTATGCTTTTTCAACTTTAAAAATCCCTAACATTTTATTCACAGTTACTATCACATTCCACCATGATGACAGCTGCTTAATAATGATGGGCATGTGAATTCCCTGTGCATCCTGCAAATGTACTTTGGGATAGTTCTTGATGAACACTGCTATGCAGAGTTATTGAACTGCCACCAATATGAGAAAAATACAACTGAAAACTTTTCTTTGTAATTGGATGTGAATGAAATTATCATAAATATATGAGTGCTTTTATCAAATCTGATAGACCTGGAGCTTGTTCTGTCAGGAACACAGTCTTGAAGTTCTGTGAAATATTATGGAGGCGATGCCCTCACTGGACAAAGTGCTGCTTTATTTTTTTTTTTTTTTTTTAGTCAGATATATGTCAGTGAGAATATTTTCCTGTCTTTTCTATATGAGATGTTGTGATTGATTGCTTAGAACAGGGTGCAGACCCAAGACTTCCTTATTATTTTGTCTAATAAATTTTTCATATAAGGGTGATAGTTTTGTCAAAAAATATTAGTAAAAAAAGACATGGAGTTGCTACATTTTCTTTATTGGTCCATGGGAAGATTTTATAAATTCACCAGTAGTGCCTGATTTTGAGTGTGGAAGTTATATGAACATATACACATGTATAAAACTTAGCAGCCTTCCAACACCAAAGGGAGCCTACAAGACAGATGGAGAGAGGAACTTTTTACAAGGGCATGTAGTGATAGGACAAGGAGAAATGGCTTCACACTCAAAAAGGCTATGTTTAGTTTAGGTAATTCTTAGAGATTCTTCTCTATGAGGGTGGTGAGGCACTGGGACAGGTTGCCAAGAGTTGTGCCCCATCCCTGGAAGTGTTCAAGGTTGGGTTGATTGGGGCCCTGAGCAACCTGATCTAGTGAATGGCATCCCTTCCCATGGCAGAGAGATTGGAACTAGAGAATCTTTAAGGTCCCTTCCAACTAAAACCATTCTATGAGTCTATATTAAACTTTGGTTTCGTTGTTTTTATAGTTTTCCTCCCTTAAAGCACTTTATAACAAACTAAAGCACATGTATACCCATGTGAATACAGCTGTAATCTCTTCTGAAGTGCTCTGAACGAAATGGGAGCTGGCACAGTTGTACTAACACAGTGCTGTGCTTGAACTTGTGTGCTTTGGCTGGTCCAGCCTGGCGTTTTGGAGGTATAGTCAGAAATCTTTATGAGACTGGTATACATGATTTACACTTCAGGTCCCAAAGAGACATGTGCTTTCATCCTCCATCTTTGTGCACAGTTTGCAGCTCCTGGTCAGATGAGACTCCTCCTTAAAGCTTTCCCTCCAGAACAGCTGCAGTGCAGAACCAGCTCACAGAGACAAATCATCCAAGAAATACTGCAGCAGCCAGGGCAACAGTGGCCTCTTCCTCCCCCTCAGCCCACAGGCTAAAGGTAGCAGGTTCAGCCCAGTCTGGTCTGCTACCCCAAAGAGTCCCCAGTAGAAGAAAAAGTCTTTCAACTGCAACTCCGCTGTTAGAGGTGGATCTCGTCTGTGTCCTTTAGCACTGTGCACCTGTGTGTCCTGCAGTGAATAAGACAGGGAGGGTTTAGCAGCTCTAATTCCTATTCTGCACTGAGGCAGCTCATTAAACGCAAGGCTTATGAGTCATCCCTTTTTCAGTGACATGTCTGTGCTCTGCCTGTTGGAGCAAGCTTGTGTCAGGCTATCCTGGAGCATCAGCAGACCAATGTGCTCAGGTTTGTCTGCATTCTTGTTTGTTCTCACCAGGAGATAGTTCACAACCCGTGCAGATGAAGAAACCATGTGAAAGGGAACATTTAAAGCTGACACACATAACATGGCTTCCAAAACCCAGGTGCTCATGGAAGCTACCTGTACATATTTAAGTATTTTCTGATTAAATACAACATGAGCATCATTCATGGATTTATATCTTTGTCTAGCAAGACAAATGGTTAAAGTTGATGGCTGCCAGTTAGCAGAATTGCAAAACTTCAGAGCATTATGTTAGTCTGTGACCTGAATTGATTTTCACATAGGCTGATTTTTATCCCTCTTTCTTTTAAAAGTCGACACAACTATGAAACACATGTGTAGGAGAGGAAAAGACATTCTGAGTCAACAACAGAAGTAAATAATCTTAGTGCTGGAATATCATGACAATGAGTTTAGCCTCAAAAAGGAAGTAGGGTAATACACGTACAGGACAAATTTAATAATTTTTTTCCCCCCTACCTATTCATCTCAGAACATGCAGATGAGCAGGAAATTCAAGGCCTGGAGATTGCAGAATAGATTAGTAAACAATGGAATTTCACACTTTATTTCACTCTTCATAAGGTGGGATTGGAAGGTTATGTCAGATAAAATGCCAGAACCGGAGGAGTCAATGCAAAACAATGCTAAGACATACTATCACTACAAATTAATTAAAAATAAACAATAGAAAACTGCCAGCTACAAATGTTTTATTTCTCTAAGACAGAGGCAGCAAGTAAAAGTCACCAACCTGATGAGAAACTGTTTTGAGTGTTAAAAGTTACAGAGGTGGCACTCATGTCTCAGTGCTGCAGCATTTGGGTTTGGGTGACAGTGGTGCTTGAATGTAACACTGTTAAGGCTTACCTAGATTACTTTGGGGTAAGGCACTGTTATTCAACTTTTGTGAAACAAGTATTGTCATTTGCTAACCTCTGTCATTTGGTTAGGCTATTATTTTATTGTATTTCATGGTTTTGTTCATTTGTGTTGGCTATTTGACCCAGTTGTTTTTTCAGTTATTTGTATCTGAAATCTGTAAGTATTGTGCTGTTCTTGTCATCTTCTTTTTAAACAGAAGATGGAGGTTCTCAAATCTTCCTGACACATCAAGTAGACATGGCTACTCAGGTGGCTTCTGGGATGGCATACCTTGAATCTCAGAACTATATCCATCGGGATCTGGCAGCCAGGAACGTTCTTGTTGGTGAACACAATGTTTACAAAGTGGCAGACTTCGGACTTGCAAGAGTTTTCAAGGTAGGTTGTGGGAGAGTGAATTGTCTCTGCTTTTAACTCTGGGGGACAAGGTGGAAGAGGCCAACTAGAGGATTGACTGCAGTCTCTGAATTGCTGTGTTCAGGCAGAAGGCAAGCCCAGGGAGAAAAGGATCCCTGATGTTTTCACTTGTATCCTCTACCTGCATTATCCTATGCAAAGTTGGAAGGTGGCCTGTGCCTTTTTGTCAGTCTACAGAAAGCATTCTGGTGTCTGCTTCTCACTCAGTCACAAAGGAAGGAGCCTAGCAAGAAATAGCCTTTGCTGGACAACCTTTATCCACAATGCTAGTGTCTGCCACATGGAGAGAGATCATGGGAATGATGGAAAAATTATATTTTTGAGCCTGTGAGGGAAGGCATATAAAAATGTATTGGCAGCTATTCTCTCCTTTTTCACTGCTCCACTGCCTCCATGATGCTTGCAAGTGCAGGTAGTAATCATAAAAGTACCTTATTCCTCTCCACAGCCAACAGCAAAGTTCATAAAGTGAGCTCTCAGAGCTTTAAATCTGATCCAGTTTCAAGTTCCTTGCCACTGCAATGTGTTTTTTTTTTCTTTAGCCCTTGAGGGCAGGGAATGACAAGTATCACTGACCAATATCTCCCTAGGAAAGAGCTGTGGTTTAGAAATGAAATTTCCTACCTCTGAAAATGATTTGATCAGAGTTGTAAAGATTTGATTTGCCATATTTTATGGATTTCAGTGTGTAATCCATAATTTCTGAGGTCTTTGGTTGTGTTTTTTTTTTTCTAATTGATTTATGTTCTTGCCCTGAGAAGGAAAAACAGAGAAAAAAGTCCTCTGCTTCTCAGTTGTTTTTTTTTTCCATTCAAACAGCTGAAATTGAAGTTTGTAACAGAGTCGGATTTATTACATACTGAACTAAAGAATAATGGCATCGAGGGACTTTGAAAGTGCTCTTTCCTTAATTTTGATCCTTCTGGATATGCATAAGTTCAGATTGCACATTCTTTATCATGAAAAAATACATATTTTTAAATGAACAATGTTCACAATAGATATTTCTCCTTTGTCCCCACTCAAAAGGGTAATAATTTACAGCTGTTGACATTTCTTGTTTAAACTGTACTTTACTAAATTATTCAGTTGTAGAGTCATTTTGGCATATTTTTCTAGGAATATTTTGTCTCCTAAGCCAAAGCACTAACATGGTCACAGGCAAAGATCATAAAGGATTAGGTGTGAGAAATGAAATCAGTATTTCCATATTCATTAATTAGTATAATGAAAAAAATTCTTGCTCCTAGAGATGAGTATTATGGTCAAGATACTGTATTAGTATATAAATAAAAATCACTACAACCAGTTTTTTTAAAAGTATATGTCATTAAAGCTGGGAAACATGTATTTTGTATTAAAACAAGAAAAATCTGGTACACGTTTGCCAGAATTTGCATGTGAAAAACTTGACCAAGACTTGGATGTGACTTAAGTACACTAAATTACATGTAGGAATTAAAGAGAGAATAAATGTTTGGAAAATTTAGATGTTTGTGCAATAAACCTTTAAGGATATGATTCTACAAATTTGCAAGTCAACAGTTTTTCTATGTGTCTTTCATCTTCACTTTACATTAATTAATTTGACTCTTTGTAAGCTAATATGTTAATTTGAGTCTGTCAGAGTTTATTCTTTGGTCCCGGAAACTTGTTTAAGTGATTGTTATCATAGTCAATGGCCCTTCAACATCACAATAAATCACAGAAGAAAGGTTCCGAAATTCGTTAGCTCTTGCTCTTGCCTTTTCTGTTTACTGAAGACCTGACGAGAAGCCATTTGGTCTCTAGTGTCAGCAGGATGCTTACGCTGCCATTCCTGACAGAGTTTTGAAATCTTGCCTGCCAGGCCCAGAATTCACAGTAGCAAGTCATAATTAATCAGGAGCCACTCCAGCGCTGTGTGCTTGCTTGAAATGATAAATGCTTTAGAAAAGCCTCCGATGAAGCCTCCACATTTCTCAAATGCAAAGCCAAATTCAGTGACAGACTTCCGAAAATGTGCACTGTAATGCCATGAAAGACAAGTTCTTGGCTAAAAGATGATAAGACTAAGCACATGCTGAGCTTAGTCAGGTGCTTAAGTGCTTTGCTGAAGCAGATCTGAAATCAGGCTTGCTTCATTGTATCCATGACAGGTAGAAAATGAAAATGTATATGAAGCTAGGACTGAAACAAAACTCCCAGTAAAATGGACAGCCCCGGAGGCAATCCGCTACAACAGATTCAGTATTAAATCAGATGTCTGGTCATTTGGAATACTTCTGTTTGAAATAATCACCTATGGGAAGATGCCTTATGCTGGTAAGTCCTTTTAACCTAGAGGATGATGTCTAATTTTTTCTTGCTTTCAGAATGAGACACACAAAAAAAAGGTTGAATGCCTGTACTATGGGCATGTTAAAGGGTTAAAACTGTAAATGGAGAAAGAAAGCTGTTCAGATGAGGTCCATTTAGTGGGTCAGACCTTCTGGCTTCCCCAGGCTCCCTGGAAGCTTTCCAAAGGCTGTGATTAGCATACATTTAAGCTTCTTCTTGCTGGAGTCAACCTGCACTGCACAGGCACCCAAGCCAGCTGGCTCTTTTCCTCCAGCATCAGACCAAAGATGCCAATTCTTGGAATATGGAAAAAGGGAATAAAAAAAGGAAGGGATTTTTATTCCCCATGCTGTCCTCTTTTACATTTTTTTTTTAGTATATCTCATGGAAGAATAGACTAAATGTGAAGTGTGGCACAGGCACTTCAGGAAGAAGGTGCCTGAGAAATGAATCGGGGTGTTTTTCCCCTCTTACCTCATATTTTACTATTTCAGTGAAAACTCTTCATAAAGAAAAGGATCACAAGAATTAAATAAATAATAAAAAAATACCACCAACATCAAAAGTAGATATAATGTTCTGAGAGCAGCTACTGTTCCTAGCACTGTGAAAAATGCTCAGGGAACTGTAGCTCCTATAATATATGATATTAGTGAGATGATTGACTGTGGCTCTTTCAGTGCTGGTGAGGAGAACACAAGGGAAGGACTAAAGCAAAAAAAAGTTATGTTGCACCTTAACAGGCCTGAGGGGTAGTACATTCACCATAAACTACACTTCACAGGGTCCCAAACTGATATTTCCTGTAAAAGGCAAAATTGATTTTGCTTTTTGATTCCTGCCCTCACCTCCTGTGAAAGTGTTCTGAAGAAAAGATAAGAAAAGCAAATCAAAAAATCCTGAGGTCTTACATAAAATACATATGCATATGCACATGCACACACACAAATAAAAGATTTTAGTATAAACATGTAACACCATGGTTCTGAATATTGTCTGAAAATACGTTCAGTGTTATACCTTTGCTGAAAGTAATACCAAGTAAGCAAATAGCCATGGCAAAAGGACATTTTCTACTGTTAAGATACAGGTAAACTATGTCTTAGCAGTTTGTTTTCAGTAGTCAGTTACGAGAAAAGGTTATGTTGGTTTGTGGTGGTAGTGGACAATGTGCAGAGGAAACACCATTCAGAGATCTAGGGAAAAGAAGATGAGATTACACAATTAGAGATTTAATTTAAAGAGTAAAAAATTAAAAGTGAACAGAACAATAGTCTTAGTATATAAAGGTATGGCAAAAGTAGGGGAATGGTTTCTTCTCCATTACTGGTGGTGGCAGAGCAGGGAGGATGTTACTGCACATCTGCCCTTGAAGGGCTGACTTTATGAAAAAGTTTATAAATGTGAGGAAAATTCAGTATCAGGACAGGTTTTCTTGAGAGATTTTGGAGTCATTGAGACTAGAGGGATTTATCAACAATTTAAGTGAAATAGATATTGGAAAAATTTTGGCAAACCTGGCTGGTGGAAGAAAAGCCTCACATCCAGACAAACCCATTTGCAGTGCCTCACAGGTGGTGCAGTCAGGTTGAGGTGGCTGGGAAGTACTGGAGGTGGTTTTTAACTGCTGGTAAACAGCAAGAGATGAGGCCCTGTCCCTGGAAGTCTTCAAGGGCTGAAAGGCGCTGTGAGCAGCCTGGTCTAGTGGAAGGTGTCCCTGCCCATGGCAGGGTGGTTGGAACAAGATGGTCTTTAAGGTCCCTTCCAACCCAAACCATTCTACGGTGATTCTGTGATGAAGAGGCAGAGATACATGGCATCATTAAGTAGACCCTGAGTAGTCTGATGAACTTATTTTGGCTTGCAGGTATGCCAGGACACCAGGTGATCCAGCTGCTGGATGATGGGTACAGACTTCCTCAGCCGGAGACCTGCCCAGCACCGCTCTACGAGATGATGCTGCAGTGCTGGAGCGCGGAGGTGGATGGGCGACCCACCTTTGATGCCCTCAGCAAGCAGCTGGAGGGCTATTTTGACACTGAGTCCTATTCCTATGCCTAGGCACAGGCTATGATGAAAGAAACCCCTCGGTGGGCCCTGAAGGACAGGTGCGAGCCAACATAGTTGACAGGGGGCTGTGGAATCAGCCTAACCTCAGGCTTCGAGGTTACTTGAGAGTGTTGAGGAATCCTGGTATTTTTTCATCCCCATGCTGTTCCTCAGAGACTCTTAAATTTTTTTTAAAAACAAAGTGTCTTTTATTTATTTTTAAATAACAGATTGGAAGAATGAACAAATGAAATGAGTCTAGCTCAAAAACTATTGTAATTTTTTTTCATTTCTTTATTGGAATAATTATTTGCTTTTGCTTAGATTTTTCATTCCTACCAGGTTGTTCTCGTGAAGGAGTGTGATGGCTCTGCACAGCAGGATCTGTGCTCCCAGAGTCCTCTCACTGTAAAAAATAATAAAAGTAATCCTGTGACTGTGATGATGGTAGAATCCAAATTAATTGCCTTTCTTAGACTTGAGGTACACATGTTTTTGCTGTCTAAGAAAATAAACAGGTGTTCATTGGAGAAAAGGAATTATTTTTTTTGGTGGATACAAAGGTTGATCTTTTTTAGTTTGTCTACTGTTCCTCTATTACAAGAATAAACATTAGATTCTTGACGCTGTTTGTTCTTAAGGTTGTTAAATAATGCCATGGAACTGATAAACTATTGTCCTTTGAACTCTAAGGATTTATTTTATAGTTCCTCATTTTAGGGGTATTGGAGGAGAAGATATTTTAACATGAACTTAAGACTGCCTTAGCCTCCTAGAGTGACACCCTTTCCAATCCTGCTCCCCAAATCACACACCCTCTCCAACAGGACAAGGCCCAGGACAGGTCTGGGTAATTTGCAGAGGAACTAGCAATCCATTCTTCTACCTTCTCCAGATGTAACTTTAATAAAGTAGATTTAAATAGTAGGTGATCCATTTTATTTTGTTCCATAGGAAAATGGAGCCCAGGTGGTTCTTCTAGCTGTCTTTATAGCTACAGATGTTAAATTTTTTTTGTCCTTTTTCTGACTAACAACAATATCAGTTCTGCTAAAATCTGGTAACACTCTGACAGTTTTATGGTCTCACTTGTGAGGCTTACAGAACCAAGAATTAATTATTTACTTGTGATTCATCAGTTAATTATTTAACAACATAATTCAGGAATTAAAAACTGTACTGTGTTAGGATAGTGTGAGGTCAGTATAGGTGTGCTACCATTTCCCTCTAATATCCAAAATGGGTATAAAAAAATTAAAATATTCATGACTTTAAAGGCTGGGTGGCTTTATTACACCTTTTTCAAATTCTTGTCTTCTCTTTATCCTTCAAATCTATTCATCTTGCTGGCTTGCCCTGCTTCTAATTTTTAATTTCCTTTTCCTCTCCTCTGCTTTTGGAAGACAGCACACTGCTTGTTTTTTTCATACACATCTCTTATGTACTCGTTATTCAAAACCCCTTTCCTTATTAATTGTTTTTCTCCTCTATCTCGCTACAGTGTCTTTATAGCATTGTGTCTCTGTTCATTTTCTGTGCAGTGTTTCTCCCTACTAACCCCCTTTATAGTAATCAAATTTGTACAGCAAAATACAGCTATAATTGATTAACTGTCATAGCATCTGTGTGAGTTTGGAAAGTAATCATCCAGTCAGAAAGAAGTGGAAATTTGGCTTTGCCAAACTCATCCTGACAAGAATTGGCATGGAAGGACCTGGGAGATTCTCAGGCAAAGTCTCCTGCTGTCCTCTGTCCATGTTTGTTTTGAGACTCATGCTAGCTTCTGGCTCATAGCCTCAACAAGAGGTTATTTATGATTATCAAACCTCCATCAATCCATGCGTATCTCATCTAGCTGGGAGCTGTGTTAAATTCTGTTACAGTACAAGGTTAGCAAATCCCACAGAGTAGGTTTATCTAATAAGAATAGGAATGCTGTTATTTGCAAAGATCTCTGCGTCAAAGTTGGGATCTTGATGTTCAAGCAGTATTTCTAACAGGATTTTCCAGACTTATAATATTAAGAATGTTACAATTAAAAGTTGAGTTTCCCAGATCAAAAAGCCCTCAAAACTGCTGATAAAAGATATAATCTTGAAAAGCAGGGACGTGTGCAGTTCACAGGAGACATGTTGCCAGGAAAAAAAAAAAAAAAAACAAAACCAAAACCAAATAACTTTGACAGCAGGGAAATAGCAAAGTTTTCAGAATTCCAAATTACACTGACTGGTCCTAGCCGCTCTGGGCTGTCCTCTGCCCTCAAGTGGAAGTCAGCAGCATTTTTCAGAACTCCACTGATGTGACACCAGTAATTCTGAAGAAATCCCACCTGTATAATATATATATATATTCCTAAACCAACATATAGGAAGTAGAAATTCTACTTGTCCAGGTAAATTGAATTCTTTGTCTCCTTAATTTCTTCTATAGTCAAAGGAGAGAGAGAGAAGCTCCTTGAGATGATGAAACTTCATTTCTCCTCTGAAGAACCCTTGGCAGTCTTCTTTGTGTTTGCTTCTGTAAAGGTATCTGGCAGAGGTGAGACCCTTTGCTGAAGGGTGTGTGTAATAACCCACATGTTGTAAACTGAAATTAGCTGTTTCAAGCTCCATCTACCAAGTGTGGCCTCACGAACTACCTTAGGCTAAAACGAGCAGAAGCTGCGAGTGAGCTGCACCCCGATGAGCCATGTGAGGAGCTGGCATCTGTATGTGATGGCCTCCAGGTGATACAGCCTGGCATACTGGGCTGCTGCTGGCAGGCATGTTCCCCTGCTGCTGCTTCCTGCCACTTCAACCCCTCTGCTTTCTCTTTGCATGCTTGCGCAGACACAGCTGGTTAATGGAGTTTGGGTCTGCCAGCTGCCTCTCCTATATGCTGGCCCAGGGTGGGAGACAAGCAGCAGCACTGCCTGAAAGCAGCAGGTAAATTCACTTTGGTGAGTCTCATTATAAATACTACATCAAATTAATTTTGTGTTCATCTTTGAGACAGCCAATGCATATTTGGCCTCCCCAAGATGTACTGTGGGTGCAAAGGTGTAGTCAGTCTTTGTCTTCTAAGCCTGAGCATCATTTCCACCCCACTGATGTGTGTCCTGAGACTAGTGCTCTCTCTTTTCTTAGCAAAAGTGGAAAGCGAGGAAAGGCAGGAAAGTAGGTTGTTCATTTTTCTCTTGCTTTGGGTTGGACTGACAAAGTCTGGTGTCTGATAGAGCAGCTTTGACATGATCAATAATCCAGCTTAGGCCAAATTTGGAAACCACAAATGTTGATCTGAGATCCATTGGTTCCTTATTCTGGCTTAAATCCATGCACTTGCACTTGCTCCCTTATTTTGCCTGTCTGTAAACTGCTGTTATACAAGTGAAATGCTGCCACTCTAATATGAGCTCTAATTTTGGATCTTTGTTTTTCCTTGGGCTAGCAGGGGAACAAAGGAGACAAAAATCACTAATGCAATGGAACCAGCAAAGCTCTGGAAATAAAGAGCAATGTAGAAAATGAATAATTTTTTTTCAGCTCTTTCTATCCGCGTTTTTTGCAGTCAAATGGATCCATTATTAACAAAGACTGGCGGGAGAAGGCGGCAAAGAGTGATAAACCTTCCTAGAGTCCAATTTGCTGACAGGCAATGCAACAAGCAAAACTATACTTGCCAAGCCCAATTCCATTTCACAATAATTTTATTTATATGGCAGATAACAATTACAGTCAGAATTATTTGCTATGACTTGATCTAAATTAAACCTCAAGGTTATTATTTCCAGTTAAAGTGCACAGTGAGATAGGTTTAACATATCTCATTCTATTCTTGAGGCCTTTTATGTTCAAGGTTCTGCTAGAACTATCTATTGCACTTGTTTTTGCCTGATGGATCATGGAGGGAAAATAATGGATTCAGTTATGAGAAACAGTAATAGATTTTTTTGAACTGACATAAATTTCTATGTTTAGATAGAATAAAAGGATCAGGAGGAGATAAGTTGAATTTTCTACAATAGACTGGTCCTTGTGAAATTCACTTCACATAAATTGTACTGAGGTGTCTTTTATATAATGTTTTATTTATGTAGTTCAGTTATTCTTTGACAACTAAATCATTTTATGTGGTCTTACAAATGATAACTTAAAAATGTCCAACCAGAAAGAAAGAACCTCTATTTTTCTTAAACCCTCCATTCTTCAGGAAGTTATGGAGCAATGTAATTGAACAGTAAGCATTAGAGAGTCCCTAGTGCTTATATTTTGACTTCTATTAGAGAATTTTGCTCACCTAATCTGCATTCAAGAACATATGCTGGAACACTAAATGTGATAGGGCAAAAGGGAACCTTCTATCTCTTGTACTGCTTCTTTTTTTCCCCTCCATTGTATCTCACACTTGCTCTATGAATTACATGACTATGAGAAGCAATTTTCTTTGTGTAGATTTGTAACTTAGAGCATACAAGAAACTGAACCACTGAGAGCAGTATACTATTGTGCTCAGACTCAACAAATTATCAGCGTGTAGAAATGGATCACATGACTAATTTGAGTGATTGCACCTTGTGCTCTCTCTCCTACGTGCTTCTGTTTCACTCCTTTAAAAAGTGCTGTAGCAACAGGTCCACTCAGTGTCCCTGTGGTCATTGTGACTGGTCATATGTTTGTAGCGTATGGGTCTCGGAGAAGACAAAAATGCTGCATGTTTGAGCTGTGCCACTGTGCTCAAATGGGTGTAGATGTGTGGTATATTTTTACAGAAAGCTGTGTGGCTTCCATTCTGTTCTGACAACATCTGGACCGGTGTGCGTCTCAGTCACCTGCTGCAAAAGTTTGCCAAGAAGACATCTGTGTATGCTTAAACAAAATACTGAGCTGGGGTCTATGAAAAGACTTATTCTATCCACGCTTACTATTAGCAGGTCCATTTAATTTATTTTTTCAGTCACAGGCTTCTCAGGAAAGACTAATGCAAAAGAAAAAAATCAATGACATGTATGAGCAAGCTGGGGAAATCACTGAAAAGTACTTTGGCATTTTAATCTTTACAGCTATATTATACTGAGGAATTCAGTCTGGCCTTGTTTTGGTGTAGAGGAAATGAAAATGTACATTTGAAGCATTCAGTATCCTAGAAATTAATTTTAGCCAATTTCTGGATTTAAGTATCACTAGAATTAAAAAAAAACATGATTGAAACTGTACCTTGGTTTCCACCACTGTTTTCAACAAAACTTTCAACTAAGACAGACACACAACTTCTTCATTTCTTCCCCCTTCCCGCATTTCTTTACCAATATTATTACAGGGGGATTAGACTTCTTACAGAGTGAAAAGGTTCCTTAGTTATGCTGGGAGATAGAGATATTTTTTCCTGTTCTTTTTCTAAATTAAAAAAAAAAATAATAAAAAAAAAGAGCCTTAAAGATTATTCCTAAAACTACCTTAAAAAAAAAAAAAAGATAAAAGAGAGGTAGAAACAGTTTTTCATACTTTCACAATTGTTCATGTATTTAGCAAAGACAATGGTAAACATTTCAGAGCAAAGAAATTATTTTGGAAAGCTGCTGCTGAATTTGAAAAAAACCAACCAAATAATATGATTATGCTATTTATACTGTTATAGGAAAGAAATGCATATTGCACTGAATTCTTTTTCTTTAATTACTTTGATATAAACATCTGAGTATACTGATTGTACTTCTGTGTTTTAATACACTAGAGTATTCAAATATATAGGCAGCAATATCAAAAGAATTCTATTTCCTCTCTCTTTCTCTTGCTGGACAGTTATATCTCTCTGCTTAAAAGACTATCCAAACATTTTGAAAGTTTCTGTTGTTGGTCATGATGGTTTTAATGTTTTGCAACATTATTTTTTCTCTCACTAATTTTTTCTGTTCTTGGTATTTAAAAACATTTACTTGGATGTTTTTGGGCTATGATCTATTTATTTAAATATGCAAACAGAAAAACTCATTCGTATTCCAAAGTGCTCCATTACTCTGCCAAATGTTTAAAATTACAAAAAATAGAACACAATGCACTTAACACAATGCAACTACCTTAGGGTTTTTTTGTTTTTTTTTGTTTTTTTTTCTCTGGGGGAAGCTTCTTATAAGAAATACCTGTCTGGTCTGTGTCATCACCAGCATCTCAGTTCCACATTCCTCTCAGAAGCCAGAAGAATGCAAACTGATCTTGCATGTTTTACTAGAACTCCTTGGCTCTGGGGTACTTGGCATCAAAATCGAAAGTTTGAAAAAATGTGCATTTCATTGTTCCTTTTACCTTCTCTTCCAAATGCAGGCACCAGTTCTCCA
The DNA here is from genome assembly GCA_013399855.1 of Oxyruncus cristatus. NCBI lineage: Eukaryota > Metazoa > Chordata > Aves > Passeriformes > Cotingidae > Oxyruncus > Oxyruncus cristatus. The sequence goes on along the minus strand of VXAY01002939.1, from coordinate 55,757 downwards.
AAGTCAGCAATGTCACCTCAAGCCACACTCTTATCACAACTCTTTGATAATAATTGTCTCCTCTTCCCATTGTACCATCAGCATTGGCTGTCTCCTTAGCAGGCTGGCTCTCATCCACTCTATCATCTCTGCCAAATATCAGATCAGTTGTGGAAAAAGAGACATGCAGTAACAAGTTATAAGCCCAGAGGTCTTCCCTGATTTGTTTAACTCTCCTTCTGCCACACACACATTGGATTACGATAATAATACAGACTCCTATTGCAGTTGACAGACTGCTTTTGGAGCTGATGAGAAATGACTGAATGCAGATCTTTGGGAACCCTCAACTATGAATGAATAATATAACAATAGTCAGACTAATAAGGTACTGAAATTTGGAAGAAATGAGGTGTGAGAGCTGATACTTCACAGACTTCATAATGGCCGTCCCTGAAATAGAGACACGGGCCTTTTTCTGTAGGAAAGGCTTGATGGGAAGAGAAATTTATTGATGGTAAGGCACAAGAGACTGTGATGGTTCCCTAAATTTCCAGTGTCAGGGTCTTAATATTATCTGCATTTTCCTGTGCAACTAGAAATAGAAAAAAGACTAGACTTTTAGTGGAGGAAAAATCAGTGATACAGGGTGTGACTCTAATATAAGGTGCTAGTAAGACAAAAATCTGAAAAATGGCTGAGTCAGAGGGAAGGCTGTTAAACTCTTTTTGTATTTGTACTGTGACTACAGGAGGGTCTGGCTCCTGTGCAGTTTGCCTTAAAAGTCAAACACATATTGGGAACAAAACTGAGAGGAAATTTCACCACTGTCAATTACATTTAGGAAAACTTCTGCCTTACAATCCTGTAAAGCAAACAGTGGTGACAGACTTAAAGTATTTGTTTGTACACTGTGGATATGTGTAGGAATACCCCAGCCAGCTTCAGGAGTCTATCTGTGGTAGCTGCTGCCATCTGGCTATGGCATGTGAAAGATCCTGATTTGGATCATTCTGACTTTTGGTGTGGATGAGACATCTGATTTCTGAAATGCCACTGGTGCCTGTTGGAGCTCATACACAACCAAGCCAATATTCTTGTCTTGGAAATTCTGCAGAGAAAGGCTTTGTTTCAGAAAGTGTTTATATCCAGCTCAGCTGCTTTCCCATGATCTTTTACAAGACCTCAGGTTGCAGTGGCAGAAGACCCATTCCTACTGCCATTGACTTTCTGTATCAGCAGAAGTAGATAATGGACTAAGTTAGCAAATTTTCTCAAGGGAGTGTAAATAAAAGAGATGATTAAGGAAGCAGAGAATTCAGAGCAATAAATGAATTGGTTTTTAGATCAGTTATTCATTTACATCATCAGATTTGTATGAATATTTCATTTTACCCTTTCCATTTCGAAGTTTATAAAGCTATTTTTTTACCTCTTACGAAAATCCAGTACTAAAAGAGACATTACTAATGCCCAGAAATTCTAGCTAAGTTTAATTTACCCTGGCAAGTGTAACTTTTTAGTGTCAAACTGATCAAATAAAATAAAAGCTAGAAGCACTCCTATGCCAAGCTCATTTCCCATCCTGCTTGTAGCATTAGCCCGGTAATGCCACAGATTGCTGGATAGGGTCACTGGTAAGACGAAACAGCTTCAGGGTGACACAACAGCTCTCCCCATCCTGGCACCACAGTGGTACATGGTTGTATCACTGCGTGTTTGCCTCCTGGAAGCACACCTTAGCTCCATTTCAGGAACATGCAGTGTAGTTGTTATTTTCTTCTAATCAATTGTCATGCTAATAAACTGCTTTTGCTAAACCCGGCCTCATACAGTGATAAGAGATTTCACATAGCTGTGGTTTATGGAAGTCTGATAAGTGCATATCCCATCTTCCTACAGGTCCCAAAACTCTAAGAGAATTTTGTGAAGTTTTTCTTAATCACCCCTGCTATAAGAAATGTGGCTACAGCAATCAGTTACCATGTGAAATTATTCTTAAGGGCAGAGGTAAAACACACAGAGTATTAGAGAATAACCCTATTTTGCTTCCTTAGTTCTTGATATAACTGAATTATGAGTTATAATGAGATATTCCACAAGATTTATTTAGGATGGATTTTGGAATATCATTGTGGAAAACATACTTACAGTTATGAATTTTTTATTGTGTTGGTCCTTCTTTAGCCTGATCTGTGGAATAAATGTATTCTCAACGGTGAATTTTTAAGGTACTTTAGAGTAATATAATTTAAATATAATGCAAGTGTCCAATATTGATTTGGAGTCAACTTATGACTGATATCTAAATAATAATGATGCTGTTTCTTAAGACTACAAACATCTGACCCCTTACTTTATTATCTTTTATATTTTATTAGCAAAATTAAACTTCTTCCATTCTAAAATTAAAATTTGCAGTTGCATAATCTCAACATGAATACATTTCTGTGGCTAAGCAAGCAGCTTAGAAATCTGGCACTTCAAAGAGGCCTTTTGAAATTAGAAAATAACAATTGTCTCTATGGTATTTCCCTGTTGCAGGCAAAGATGTAACTTCATTCTGCATGGATACAACAGAATAAACTTTACATCATAAGATAACTTGGTGCCACTACTACATAGTTGTAGAAAACTAGAATTTATTACCAGCCTTACACTTCTCCAAAGCTGAAGAAATGTATCTCCAAGTTAGTCTCTGCAGTTTTGTGATTGTTTGGCACTGTTAGCAACTTCTGCACTAGCTGGTGAAGATATATCAGGTATGCTAGCATAAATTTCAACAACTGCAATGAAGATATATATTCTCTGTATTGTTGAGAAATTGATAATGTGAAAGCTTAATCATCTAGTCATCCAAGTTCAGTGTTTTGGCTTCAAAAGTAAAAGATGAAAGTTTAATAGTCTCCTGAGTGGCATTTTGAGCTAGCTTACCCATCACAGGTAACTTGGAGCTCAGTACATTGCAGGTGTTCAGCTGAATGCTCTTTATTACCCCTTGTTACTGCAGATGCGCTGCTGCTGGGTTCAGTTAACGCATTGGGAGTGGCCTGTACAAACCACAGGCTTACTTTTGATTTACAGTGTGAAACACCGAAAATAATTTATCTGCCTGAAGTGGATGAAGGTGAGATTAAACGACAAGCAAAGAGGAAGAGTGCCTATGGGGATATAGTGTTCCTGCCTAAAGACCAGCACTGCAGTCAAGAAGATATGACAGTTAAATACCTGGAGTCCTCTGTTGGATGTTTCCAAGATAATGAGTCTAAGAGGCTGGGTCTCCTTGTGACACTCTGTGAGTTTAGTAGGATTTAAGTGTTCTTTGTTGATTTTGGCCAGAAAAAAAATTCTAAGAAACCCATCAAGTTTTTTTCAAAGGCACAAGTTCCTTTGGCAGTTTGACTGACTTTCCTTCTGTTGGCATAGGAAGTAGTAGTACTGGTATAAACTTTACAAAAGGCTTTTTCAAGGTTTAAGCAGCGCATGATATCAGCAAGCCTTCAGCACCCGGTCTCTGTAAGGAGTGCAGGAATGTGCTGTGTGGTATAAGGAACAGCCACTTCTGTCTCCAGGCTCTTTGTCACAGGGCAGAGCTGGGGCAGACCCACATCTCTTGGCACCTAGCAGCTTACATTAACCAATTGGTTTCTACTGTAATGAATAGGAAGCTACAAAATAATAATATAGTTCTGGTTTTTGTACTTATGGAAAATGTGACTGAGAAGCTCATTCCTTCGGAGCAGGGGGTTTCCAGCCCGACCCTCACCCTGGTGCCTTCTCTGCTCTTTTCTATTGTTTTGTGTTTCAGCTTAAAGAAGGGACACTCCAGGAGCCCTGCAGTCTTTGCAGGTCATAAATATATATAAAATATATACATATTTTTTTAAGATGGTGGGTATGTGACTGTGAGTTTTGTATGCATGTGGCTTGATTTTGTTTGCTTTGCTTTGTTTTTAAATTTGTTTCACCAAAGGCATAAACAATTTACATTACAGAACAGTTTGAGAGGCAATGTAAAACCTTGTGTGGAGACCCCTGCATGGTCAAACTCCCTCTTTACCCCGAATTTCACTAAAACATCTTTCAGTTAGGATGCTACAGACAATACTGACATGCAAGTATTTACTCAACCAGACTTTATCTGCTGTGATCCTTGTAGCTGTGGAAAGCCTTGCTAGGCTTGAACTTGAATTCAACCTTTAACATTTCTGAGAGAAGAATTTCCTTTCCTGTCTTTCCTGATGGTGTGGGGGGATGGGGACAGTGGAAGACAAATGTTGGATGCAGAGCCAGACACTTACTAGCAGTTGCTTATTTGATTCCTCCTCCCTTTCCTTCATGGAAGCTTACTGAAGTCCAGGAAAAAAGTAGAGCAGAAACAGACTGGTATAAATTATTCAAGGATGCTGCTGTTTCTAAGAAGGAGCCGGGAGGAGTCTGCCTATAAAATATTAACATGACATTTTTGAATTGTGATGGGTGGGTTGGGAGAAGAAAGCTTAAGAATGAATAGAACACTGCCCCAAGGAAACAGAGACTTTTTATTAAACTACAAACAAGCCTGCTTTATCACTGAATTGCACACAAGTTTCCAGTGGTTATGAGTTTGGGAAAAAGGAAAATGGGAGTGCAAGAGGGCATATTAAAATCATACAGAGTCTTGTCAATAGGTTACAAAAGATCTGTTCAGTGCTGCTGTGGGTAATCAGAAAGAGAGTTGGAGTCAGAGTCTGGGTTTCTTTGCTATTCCACTCCTTTGGCTAAAACTGGGGAATGATCCACTTGCCCTACTTAAAATGTTGAAAACTCCTTTTGCTTCTGACTGACAGTTTGGAATCTTAACTCGGTTGTGATCTGCCTGATTTCCCTGGAGACTCCAAAGCACAAAAGGTGCAAAGGTGGTGTAATTTTTTTATTTAGCTTCAGTAGATAGATAGCAACAATACAATGATGCCAAATTCCCTCATCTGATAGAGCATTTTTTCAATTGGGAAACCCTACGGCAATGTCAGATGCCCTCTATTTAATGACATCCCTGTATCTTAGAACTAAAATACTATTTTGGACAGACTAAAGACAAGTTTCCAGGTGAATAAAATATCTCCCAGGACTAAAGACAGCGAACAATGTCTTATGTTGAATGGAGCAACTATGTAGAATTCATGAATTCATCACTGCATTTTTTGGCTTTGTACTTTTAGTTCAATGTTCTAAATCTTTCACTCCTACGATTTAGCCCCATGGCCTTTCTCTTTTCCTCCATAGGTGATTCAAATTTTCTTTTCCTAATGCAGTTTTCTGCAAAAGCAGGGTCTGCTACCTCTACAGAAGCTAGGCATAAAAGTGATGCTCACAAAAGGCTAGCCTACAGAAGCAGGCTTCCTTCTCTCTTTCTTTCTATATATAATTTGTATATAGTACGATTTCATTTCCCAGCTGAACTTCTTTCTTTACTGTTTTTGTCCCTCTTGGGTTGACTTTTTTCTCCTTTCCGTCCTGCAGTGTATGATTTTCTTTTTATCTGCTCACCGTTCATTTTCCCCAGACATACAATGCCAATATTAGTTGAGGCATATTTTTAACAGATGAATACTTTTAAAATGATGCAAAGTTATCCTTCCCACTTTGCCAAGGTAGCACAGGGAAATAACACCTTTGCATAGTTAGCCGAAGGTAAGAATCAGAACTGTGTCTTTCATTTAGTTTTCATCAAACAGAGCCCCCTAAAATGGAAATACGTTGTGTGCTGTAGATCTGTTTCAGCTTCCTCTTGCTACTGAGTGCATGGATAAATGTTTTAAAAAATCCCCTAAAAGGAGACTTCTGACTTTTAGGCCTGTTTACAGCATGGAGGGGCAAATTTGGGGCACTGAATGTCCTTCCTGACAACACCACTCAGGCATTCCCCTGCAGACCAGGTCCCTGTCCCCAGTTAGGCAGGCCCGTGATCTCCTGTAAAAGCAAACAGCCTTGTTTGGGAATGGGGGCAATATTAATTCCCAGAAAACCAAGGGTTAAATCTGCCAGCCCATGAAATTCTGAGCAGAGAAATATTCTCTGGTGCTTGCTGCTCGTGTTTGTAATAGATTAGAAGATACCATTCAGGCTATGTATTTGTTTTCTATGAAGTTTTGTTTCCTTCATACCCTCCAAGGTATCAGCTTCTGCAGCCATTCACACATGCAGGTGATGGCTGAGAGCACCGCACTTCAGGTCACCCTGGCACGAGGTAGCATTTACTGTGCAGCTTTGTGCCAAAACTCTGCTACTAGAGTGCTCCAACTGTTCACTCTCCATTTTTGTCTTGGCTCAAGGAACAGCCACCTCCTGCCACGTCTGCTACTACAGAGCAAAAACTGGATTCCCACCATTATCGCAGTTCACCAGCCAACTCCTACTACTTCTATCAACTGCAGAACAGGCATGAGCAGTCAGTCACATTTACTCAGTGTGCATGCTTCCCACATGTTAACCCAGAAGTGCCTTTGGCTTGCCAATTATTTGCTCCTTTGCCATTAGAATAATACACGTAATGCTCCTCTCTCTCTTGGACGGAGGTGAGACTGACAAGATCTCACCTGTAAACCATGTGCTTGGCTTGGCAAGCCAGAAAGCTTCCTTCTCTGAATTAAAAACACAAAGGGCTAAGACAAAATCACTTTCGTAAGTTTAGCGTGATGCTTGGAGGTTGTAGGCTGAGTAGCCATGTGGGAAGTCTGAAAGTCTTCAGGCTTTTTCATCCCTAAGGACTGGATGTGAGAGAAAGCACAGCTCTAACGGGCTGAGTCTTTGGCATGAACAAGCCAGGCAAAGCAACAAATGATTCTTTGCTCCCGGCTGCTGGTTGATTGATGGGAACTGAGTTGGTGATAACTCTGGAGGGAGATGTTTGTCCCGTCTTCCATCTGGAGCTGCTGTGTTATGACTCACAGAGATGGCTATTGAACAGGCCAGACTGGCAGACCTTCTCCAACAAGTCAGTCTGGAAGCTGTGGAAATAAGCAAGTTATCCAGGGGTGCTTGGAGTGAATGCAGTTTGATGTATCTAGTGCTGATGGCTTTCACAAAAACACAAAGTGCTGGGAAAGCAGTGTCTCTGTCTTTAAGACAAGGAGACTATTGCAGATGGCACCTACCATCTCTCAAAACTATTCCTTCCTCAGGGCCAGATCCTGCCCTTGGATCTGATTGATGCATCACTGTAAAGTGCTTTAATTTGGCATGCAAGGTGATGTCAGCTTCCAGAATTTAAATTACAGAGACACTTGTCTTTCCTTGAGCCCGGTGTTCTCCCATGACTGAGACTTTCCATAACGTTCTGAACCAAATGGCTCATTGCAAAACAATGTTTAAGGCAAAGGGAGATGTACTGCTGTCTAAACATGGAATTTTTCAAAGAGTGTTCATTAATGGGTATAACGTAGTATTTCTTCATCTGTAGCAGGTGTAATATTAATAACTGCCTTTGATATTGGAAGCCCAGGGAAAACATAAACCTCTCAAGAGAATCCAGGAGAACAGAAAGTATGAACATAAATTGTGCTGTATGGTACAATGAAAAGGGATATCACATGTCAAGAATCACAACTGAGGTGTGATATCTGTGGCAAATATGCATGTTGCAAAGTATTTGGAAAACACCATTCAGTTTCTATGGCTTTCTCACTATACAGAGGAAAAGAAGTGTTTCCAAATAATAATACAGAAGAAAGTCCTAGGAGATTTGCCCAGAGTGTGGCACCTTTATGCTTAAAAGGTACTGAAAGCAGTTGATGTACAGACTTGCTGCTGTAGTTCTGGGTAGAAATATGAAGAGAAGAGTCTTTTAACTGTATTCAGAGAAACAAATTCCCACATATAGACTGCTGGGGATGGGAGGCTAGACTGTGGTAGCTTTTCAGCTGCTTCAGTTTTGTGCAAATTATTCATCCATATAATATGAAATGAAAAAAGTATATTAATGCCTGTGTTTGGTTGTTTTAGCCAAAGATGTGGTTCCTTTGCTTTTTTTTGTGGGGTTTAGGTTTTTTGAGGTTGTTTTTTGAGGGGTCGGGGGTCAGGTTTTTTTAAACTTTGTAACCTACAAGCAAATTACTGAAAGAAAACAATTTTCACAATGTTTTCTGTGTGTTAAAAAAATTCACTTTCTGTAATTATTGCTTTTACTGTTCAGTGAGTTCAATAGATAACTACATAATGGTGGAAAAAAAATTTGCCTTATTTAATTGTCTATAAATCTTTAATTAGTTCTGCTTTTAAACTCATTATTTAATTTCAAGCTCTCATTTTACTTCCTAATATTTTTATTTTTTATCTATAATCTAGAATATGGTTTAAATATGCAATTGTATGTAGCCATTCATACCAGACAGATAAATGCAAGTTTACTTCTTTTGTATCTAATTTTCTCCATAATATTTATTTTTGTGAAAAAAAAAAAAATAAAGATATCCTACTGAAAAAAAAAAACAAACCCAAAACCACTTGTGCTGTAACTAATTTTTATTTCATAGAGTAGAATAGTTCTTAAAAATAAAAATAAATGAAAGGCTACATATTGGAGGCAAAGGAAGTGCTTAATTGAAATCTCTTCTAATCAAAAGGTTTATAACCCTTGGTATCTATCCAGAAGTCCCACCTCTAAGCTCTTTTGCATTCAAAGCAAAGTGCCTAGCATACAGAGAAGAAACATGCTGAGGGAAATGATTGCTGCTCATTTCTTGTCTCTTTAATGTTGTTGGAATTCCTCAGCCGGCTCTGCAGTATGCTGTCCTTCCTTGCGCCCTTGAAAATGACATTTTCCTGTTGCAGGTAGGCACAGGTTTGCTGAGCAGGTTGTAGCGAAACCTAAAGAGTTTATTAGCTTTCTAAAGTTGAGCATCTCTCAAGTAACTTCTTCCTTCCTCCACTTGTAACTAGTGGTCTGCAAACCTGTAACATCAATAGGATTTAAAATATTTTAATTGCCCTGTGTCAAACTTTTAAGACATTTTTTGTATAATCTGAAGAAGATACTGTGCATTTTTTGTCAGATCTATTAGGGTAAAGAGGAATTCTAAACAAAGATATAATTCGTACTTAATCACATCTTTAATTAGTCATCTAGTGTGGAAGGAATATTCACTTTTTGTGAGTTTTTTGTAGTCATATTTTCGATTTATCATTTTGGAAACTTAAAATTATTTTTAAACTTAAAATTACATTTTTTTCCAGACTCTGTATTTTGACAATAATGGACTCAAAGTAGTGAATTTGGTACCTCTTTAACTTTTTGGCTTTGAGTACCATGGGAACCTTTTAAAGTAGTTTTACAAGGATATAAAGGTTCATCTACAATTTGTTTTAGGATTTTACTATTAGACATAGATTAAAGTGCATGTGCAAAATGAGATAAAAAAAAAAAATAAAGATATCCTACTGAAATGAGATAAAATCCGTGGATGCAAACTTTTTATTATGCCAGCTAATATACTAGGAAAACATAAACAGACCAAGTGACCTTGTAATGGCTGGAGAAAGGGCTTCTGTGCTTTCTTTGTTTTTCTACAGTTGTAGTATTTCTAATTACTCCATCAATAAACCTTTATTTGCATATGTCAAAACACTGTTGGTGTCAAAATACACTACAGCTGGATTAGCACTAAACAACCTAAAATCTTACGACACACAACATTATAGCTACATTTACAATTGCAGGGCACATCTGGGCTTAAACTCTGCATGCAGCTTTAGATAACTTCTTGCTTACTTATTTAGAACCTTTCCTAGGCTTTCTCATCTCTTGGTCCCTTTTGGATCAGTATAAAGGAGCTCAGGTTTGGCCACCTATTTGGTCAGTTGATCCCAGAGCAGACATGAACACAGAACACAGAGCTGATGTTAGCTCCAAGCCACAGCTGGGCACTCGAGCCACCCTTTCCCAGCTGGGCTGCACACCTAACTGTGGTCACAACGGGCCCAAGCACGGAGTTCAGATTCTGGCTGAACACACAGTGAGGGCATATTTTGTCAGCTGAAGTTTTCCTACCAAGGACAAGGTATGCAAAAGAAGGTGGTAAAGAGGGCAGACAAAGAAGCTTTTCTCCCCCTTTCCAAAGGGAGCGTGTCCAGGTTGAAGTCAGAGGCAATCTTTCTACCATCTATATGTTGAAAACTGTCCAAATTGCCTTAGAAGATGTAGGAAAAATGTCACTACCTTCTTTGGGGACTGACTTATCTCTTAATACATCTTTGACAATGAGGCACAGAACTGCTTTTTGTGAAAGAAATGTGAACTCCAGCAGATTGTTCTATAGCCACTGCACAGCTCTCATTACCAAGTGAACTATTTGGTGTGGTCATACCATTCAAAAGTCACAGAATCTGTAAAAGGCAGAAAAAACGAATTCTGAACTCCCAGTGCATATACTTAGACTATGCTCACCATTTCATTTCTGCGATACACAGGCTGTGATATCTGTGTTTTGCAACTGCCTGACTAGCCTCTTATTGCTCTTAATGCTTTCATGGCCTTTTATGTATGGATGTTAAGCATCACACATCTCCAGAAACATCTAATGGAAACAAGCATATGTAAGCACAAACATGATAAAGGGCTCTCAGAGGAGTGTATTGTGAAAATGGAGTGCAGTTTACTGTTTGCGTGCCTGGGTAAAATGCAGCTGTTTTCCTGCTTCATTCTTCTGTATTTTTCCCTTGCCAGGGGAGCTCTAATTTTATTTCTAGCACAAGAACAGATAAAATCTATTCAGCAATAGTAAGAATAAGAATAAAACCACACATATTTGCATGAGTTTCTCTATTATTTAGCTGCTCTTCAATTACATTTTAAAATGCAACTGTGGAAACAGAGAAACCTGTGACAGACTCACTGTTTACTCTAATGAAGTCAGGCTGGTACACCCCCCAAAAGATTTGCTCATTATGACACCTAAAGGAGGAAAAATGTTTTTCATCTGTTACACTTCTAAGACTTTTATTTTTCAGTAATTTGTCAACATATATTTTTAGTTCTATGCAAAAAAGAAGAATTGCACTCAATTACTAAAGGCAATAAATTAATTACAGTGAGGTCTGTTAACAATCAAATTGCATTAAGAAGCTTAAACTAATTTTTTTGGTCACAATGCAGCAAAATTTAATCATTTGATGTCCATCCAAATTATTTCAATTGCATCCATACAGTAGTCAAATACTTGTGATGTTGGGGATCCCATGGGATGCAAAAAGGTTGCAGTTCTTTAACTATTCCTTACCTCTGGGTAAAGGTTGAAAATTACCCTAAGACTAAACAATCTATTACAGGAAGTCGTGCTGTTGGGATGATCTGAGTCTACAAGAGATACACATGCACATTCCCCATCAGAGTGCAATGCCCCCATGTCCCAATATCTATCAGGATTAATATCTTCTAGCCAAAATAGTGAGTGTGCTGGTAGCCCTCATGTGTGAACGAGCAGAGGTTTTGACTTATTCATGGAAGTTTGCATGCACAGCAGACTCAGTGAAAACTTTATCCTGCTGTCTTATCATGATACAATAATTGTCGCCTGGTGAAACTTGAGTCTGAAATGCTTTTATTCCAGATTAGTGAGACTTTTCCTATTTTTCACAGCAACCTTCCCTCAGTCCAGAATGTAATCAAAACTCAAGCAATCAGCACATCCAAGTTAAAGAAGATTTGGTTATCTTCAAAGAGGGTAGACTGGAAGATTTGGGTCTTTCATATTTAAGAGGAGTGCCTTAGTTCAGTAGTGACTATCGGGTAGATTTTCATTCTGTTCTTCCTTCCCTTCTGTTTTTGACCAGAATTACATCACGCAAAAAACTTTCTCATCAAGAATGAATTAAAAGTGATATATTTCTATCAGAAGTTTTTAATTCCAAACTAGATATTTTCCAAGTAAAAAAGCCCAAAAAACTCCACCAAAATTGGAGATTTGCCTGGAGATTTTCTACTTTGGTGTAGGTTTCAGCTGGGTCACATTTCTTCCTTGAACACTAATCCATCTCCTCAAGCCATTGCAACTTCCTTTGGGTGAAAACCAGTCGATCTTCTATTCACACCTAATGGGAGTGGTACCTGGCTGCTCCAGTGTTCTGCGGTTTATTAGCAGCCAAACTTTTGTACTGGCTTAAGAATGACACTGTTGCTCTTTAGTGCAATGTTTGTATAATGTGTCTTCTGAGCCAGTCTCTTGGCCAAAACACAGGATATTCTGGAGTCTTGCACTTTCAGATACAGACGGTTCTAAATTTTGGGTGGCAGCCTGTACCACCTGAAATGAGTGATGGTGGTTACTGTGAGACAGTCGTAGAAAGTGTGTTATCAGAATCAGGAATATGTTTTGCTGGTGTAATGGCTTTTAATAGAGCTACATAAAATGTCTATAAAGTAAAATTCAATTATACTTATTTAAGTATTTTCTCGTAGTTACAAAGAGGCAAACTAATTTCTGTTAGTGCTCTAAATAATTCATATTCTGAAGTCCATGCTTTGATTTTCACACTCAGATCACAGGACATCTGCAGGCCTGGCTTAAGGTCATGTAAGAGTCTCTACCTTCCTCTTCTGCCACTCTTGTTGTATTTCATTGTGTTACTCAGTGAACATAAAACTGGGAGGGTTTTGTTGGAAGGGACTAACAATGATGTTAAACCTCCATTAGCGTTTACAGATTGTCTTTAGATCCAGCCCTTTATTTGTCATGCCTGTGTTATGCTTAAAGGAGCCATGCTGTATAAAAGCAATGCTTACCTGGTGCAGAAATACTATGAAGTACAAATAAAATAAGTAGTTTTTATGTGGGTAACAATTTTTAATATATTCAGAGGTAGTTTATTTGGTATGATTGGACTGAAAATGTCCAGTGAGGAAAGGTAACCTGCTAAGAAGTCACTGCAATGAGTATTTCATCTTTGGCACCTGGTTAAAAGTAAACTAGAGATTTTTAGGAGAGAAAGGAAAATGGCAATCTCCTTGGTGAGTCATCTTATTATTACTTGAGATTAAACATTTCTCCTCACTTGACCACTACAAATGAATTCTTCTTAATGAATAAATCTCATTATTACCTTCATGCAAATGAAGAAATGGGAGCAAATTATTAAAGATCACCTGATACTTTTCTGGTAGAACTGTGAATCAAGTTCCTATATGTATGTTCCCCAACTTCTGATGAAGATTTCAGTTCACCTGTCTTTAAATAACTACAGTCTCAATGTTTGCAGTTTGACTAGTCATTGCAGCTCCTTCTGTAGTTACTGGAGAGAAATGGAAAGGAAGTTTTAGACTGTACTTCATGTGATATAGTTTAGTTTGTTGTCTCAGATTAGGATGGACTGCTTCCTAAAGATGCTTTCTTTCCAGTGACTATAAAGAGAGTCTGGGGGAACTAACTTGGATGTATTTGTTGACACCTTGCATTTATTTAGATGAATCCCAGACTTAATTAATTACATCTGCACGTTAATTTATAAACATTCTGCCTCTAGGATTCTATGTAAACCATGTTATGCAAAGCAGAAATGGCAGCTAATATACCTTCTGAACAACATTTCCCAAGTATCATAACGGCCTCCTGTACTTTCCCTTTCATCAAAGCACATAATGTTGAAGGCTGTCTCATGAAAAGAATCTGTGATTCTACTTCTCTTGCATAAAAACTGGCAAGAAATATTTATTTAATGTTTAATTGAGTATGTGATATTTTAATAATACTTTCTATTTATTATTTTACTGGGGAACATTGTGACAGAGCATAAAGTGATTTCCTTCCAAAACTTCTAAATCTCTATCATGACCTGCATACATATACCTTCAAACTAGATTCCTCTGTAACAAAGGGCTAACAGCAGATAAACTGAGGCAGAAAATTATGTGACTTGAACAAAAACATAGCAAGGTAATGAAAAAGAATCAGAGTCAAGCTTGATGCTCAATGTAACAACCATGTCTCAATCTTTTAACTAGAATCATCATTATTCTAAAATACTGGCTATTTAAAAAAAAAAAATCTAGTTCAGCTTTGACAGTAGAACACAAAACCAAAAGATAGTCTGTTTACTCTCATTTATTTTCTTATCATGAAGAACAGGTGTGCCTTTTCATTCTCAGCCAGGCAGTGCAGGTGTATTCATTAGAGGCATTGCAGAGTCTTTTGTAACTCAAAGTGTTTGTTCTAAAACAGAAGTGCGTTCATTTATAAGCTTAGAAATGTGAACAATCTGAGGAGTGTTTTCCCCTTGCAGTGCTCTGTGGAGGACGCATGATGGAGCCAGCAAGTTCACAAATGTTTGTTTCTTTCTGCAGAGCTTCTGCAATGAAAACAGATAATACATGCTGGCTTCTCTGAAATGTGTCCAGGGACAGAGGTGACAAGGTGCTTCGTCACCAGTGCCATTCATGAATCTCCACTAGCTCACACAGCAAACAAAAGCAGCTCTCACCTGAAAAGTACCAGGCAGAGTCCAATGCTTCAGGACATTTCTTTGGCAGAAATACCTACACTGGGAAAGGTGACTGAATTGTTCAGATATCGGCCCAGAAGATCTTTTCTTGCAAGAACCCAGCCCTTCCCCGGTTCTTGCATTCTTCCCACCTTCTGGAGACCCAGTTTCAAGGAAGGTGAATTTTAACCTATATCCTCAAAGTATAGAGTTCTGTTTGTTTTGAAGCTCTGAAATACTTTCGTCATGGGGTTTTAATGAAAAGGATTTGAAGAAGATGTAGTGATGCTGGGTAAAGTAGGAGTTGTCAAGGGAGGAGACGAAAGCTGGGATTGTTTACAAGCCTTTAGTAGTAAGAATGTACTGGAGAAGTTAAGAAACTTTCCTCCTCTCCTTCTTGGCCCTCGGGCTTGGTCAGATACCGGAAGCAACCTGAATAGCAGATGCAGAAGCAAACCAGCTGGGTACAGAAACAGATCTTTAACCCCTGCCTCTGCCCCCCTCATTCTTATGGGTGAGCTATTGGCTTACACAATCGGTACAAGCAGTTAAGCACCACTGCATTTGCCTGGGTCAGTTCTCACCTTTACAGAAACTTGTTGACTTCTTTTTCAAGTTTACACCTCAGTGAATCCAGAATAGCCTTCGGTATTTACCATGAAAGGACCAAAAAAAAAAACAAACCACACACAAAAAAAGTTTTAAATACATTTACACCAAAAATGCCCCTTGTAGAGCAATAGAATAACATCCACTCCCCTTTTCTCCTCAACCTCCAATCCTCAAAGTAGTGGAAATACAAGCAGCTGGTTTGGAAAGTGAATGGGCCACTGCAGCCAGCAGTGCTCTGCAGAAAATATTTCTGCGTTGGTAGAAATAGTAACAAGTTGTCTTCACATACTTTTTTTCACCTCTAATCTTTGGAATTTCATCATCCTTCTGAGGAGGTTTCAGTTTGTAACTTTAATCTTGATCTGACAAGTTAAATATCTCTGAATCTTAAAAGTGTTTCTGAAATACCTGTCTGTGCTCAAGGTCTGTCTGGGTATATTCAGGGGAATTTCTGAATTTCCACACTAAAAAAATCTCATTTTTCCCCCAGAATGTATTTACAGGTGCAAGATGATTCAGAGAAAGTGAACTGGTTCTTTTTATTTCTATTGGTGCATTAGCCAGCTTTTATCACAGGAACAGATTTTACTCTAGCTGGTGAGACAAATTAGCTCTAACACTGCAGACTTCACATCCATTGAATGATCCGAAACATTCAGAATTGGATGGTTCAAAACCATTTTGAATGACTTAGGAAGACAATGGCTCTCTCTTTTTGTATTCTCCAAGCTAAGAACATATATTTGGAACTAAATATTAAAGTTTAAATAAAGCTATAGGTCAGATGCCAAGGATATCCAACTGGTGGAACCCCATTTAGGGGTCAGACAACTCTATTGCTACAGTTCCTTCTGCCTTAAATGCTAGAAAAATAAGTGAAAAAGAAATAGAAAAAGAAAAAAAAAAAAGACAAACACAGAAGCCCAGGGGCTTCAGCAACAGGAGTTTTTCTCTCTTTTTTGGTGTATGTATATGTGGCTGCAACAGCTATTCTTGATAAAATATATATACAAAGAGTGTGTCAAGCAAAGATAGCAGAAGAAAACACTGGTATATACAGATTGCTGAGGTATTTGCAATGAGGGACATTCTTAATAGAGAATCACATGAAAAGTGCAACTAGTCATTAGAATACAAGAATAAATTATGCTTATGAGAGAATTTGTGCTGCAGTCCTAGTACTTCACTGTTCAGTCTGGAAAACCTATAAATATGTAGTGGACAACTTCTAACTTGGGCAATTTCTTTCCCAGTTGGAACACTCCTAGTTCTCTTTCCCAAGGGAATCAGGGTATGAACACAGGATGGATTGTGCTGGAATTCTGTTCCATCAGAACCTGGGAACTGCAAAAAGACAGTTTAGATGTATAATGATACATTAACAGAATTTGGAGTTGTGGTATACTCCTCTGGCTAAAGAGAAATAAACCAGAGCATATCTACATGTCTTAATGATGCTCCACAGAGCTGGAACTGCACAGTCTCACTCTGAACTGTGAACTGAATAAGCACAGCACTAAATCTGAGTAAATGTTCACTGTTTTCAGGGTCTGAGCTAATACTGCTGTGAGCATGGCACTCTGCTGCACTCTGTTGAAAGATTAACAGAGACAGACTGAGCTTAAGAACTGGAAAAACATGTTAGTTTTGAAGTATTCACCTTGGCTTTAATTGTTGGAGGTTAGGACAATTTATTAAGTTACTTGAGTCAATACAGGGGGATTGATGGGAGTTATCAAAGGTATTTTAATATATGTACAACTGTGTAATAACTGAGTGAAATGTTAGAAATAAAATGAACAGTAACAAGTAGGTAGAATAAAAGGATCAGATTAACAAACTTAGCCAATAAATGGTGTTTGTGAAGAAAAGATTTCAGGGGACTCACTGCTATACCATTCAATCCGTTTCTCTCTTAACCCCCCCAAAAATACACAGTGGCCTGGACATCAAAGAAGGACTTTATTATCAAGATAGATTGCTGAGATCAATGATGTGAACAGAGTAATTCTTTTGATCACTTTGTTTAAAGCAGGAGGGAATTGCTTCATCAGTAGGAAGTGCAACAAAATCTATTGCAAAAAACATAGACAAAATTTTGTTATGTCCATCAACGAGAGAATTCAGCTGATCAATTAATACATTCCGATTAATAAATTTTTGAGGGAAAGTAGTGATTGCAGTGATACTGCAAAGGCAATGGTTTATCACTGTGCTGCTTAATAAGTATAATTAACAAGTTCTTTTAATTTCCTTTCTACTACACTATGACAGATTATGATTACAAGAGATCATACATTCCTATCACATATCAAGGATCAGAATTCAAATGTCTCTTTTTGCAGGATTAGATTCACCCTGTTGTAATTCATCATCAGAGTTAGCAAGCAATGACATATTATTTGAAAGAATCTTAAGGTTTATAATAAGGAAACTATCCCCTTCACAAAAACAAGAGTATCAAAGCAGATCAGAATATAGTAAGAGCACAAAAGCATTTCTATCCTATTTGGGAAAAAAATAGAATTCTGTCTTTTTATATGCATTCCTGTGTTTAGGCTCACTCTCATTGACAGATTGAGTTGGCATTATTGGACAAATTTCAATCTTCAAACACAGAAGGATGAGATTCAAGAATATTTGCTATCAGAAGATGCTGAAGTCCAGACACTCAGATTTATTTATCCACTTTTTTCTGTTCAAAATGCAGGAGAATCTTCTGAATCAAAGGGTTTGATCCAGCAAATCCAAGGCCTGTACCTTTCCAGAACTCAGACTTAGCTATGAAGTGGGTTTTGTGTATTCTGTAATTTTAGTAATTCTTCTCTGTGGTTAAGAATTTAGCGAGAGAAATCAGAGGACAGAGAAAAAAAGAACAGATAAATCATGGCTAACGCAGAGAGACAGGAATATCTGGGATGGTTCAGTCAAGAGAGGAAAAGACAAAGATGTGTAAAAGATGGCTATGACATGGAAAGTAATAGTCTCTTCCTTGATTCATGTTTGTAGGACTAAGAGAGCTTCATTACAGCAGGGAAGACATATTAGACACTGAGGGGAAAAAAATTATTCTCATGGTTAAGATACAAGCAGGCTGCAGCGAAGTTAAGAATTTCATATTCCTGGGTGTCTTTGAAACAGACTGGACAAGCATTTGTGAGGAATGACATCAGTACAACTGCTCCCACCTTTGGGCAGGGGGCAAATGAAACAACCTTTGGATGTTGCTTTCTAGTCTTACTGTCTATAATTGCAATGATTTATGAGGCATAGAGCCGACCAGGTCCTACATTTGTGCCAATTTACATAGCTGAGAAGTTGGCTTATTGTGTGCCTAATTCTTTACTGGCCATTAATTTGTAGTTAATTATCCTACTGTTCTAACATGTTAAATTGATTTGCTGTATAGCATGGTCTGCATATCCATTCCAAACAGCATTAGTGGTGTGCCTGCAATCTCCTCCCTACTTATTTTTCTGAACTTCAACATGATGTGAAATTTGTCAGACTAGGCTTAAATTTAGTCTTAATTGTTAGTTTGCATTTCTTTACCTTAATTAACTTCTCTAACAAAAGATTTTATTAAAGAGAATTGATTTTTTTAGTAACCAGATTGACCCCTTTTGGTGTAATGACAAAATATTGTTGAAATGGCAGAATTTTTAATGTCCAAAGTGTTTTTATTGACACACCCTATAGCTCTGTTATTTTCCATAATGCATTTGAATGTGGTCTGCATTCTGTATTTTACTCTGTTGAGGAACATTTGTCTGGAGATTTACATTAGAATTGGTTCTTTGAGGCTGCTACCACTCACTGTTCTGCAAGGATGTAAGGAATATTACTACATATTTTATGGTATCCTTAAACCATATGTCTCAGCAGATACAGCATTGTCAATGAGTGATAAAATCCCAGCAGAGGTTGGTGTAAATGGAAGAACTGGGACAATTCAGATCAGGCCCCAGAAGGAATGGAAGTTAATAGTTGAGTTCAAATTGAAGTGGGTTTGAAGGATCCCTTGTCCTTTTATTTGACTGCAGGTTTTATTCTAGTTTGGGTACGCCGATCTAATGCTCCAGAGTACTCTATATAATATTAAAGTAGTACAATTCTCCAGACCTCTGTTTCAGTTAGCAAGAATTTTGTCAAAAAATTTTGAACAGAACATTGAGGGTTTTCTTCATCTTTTACTTTCAGTACCTAAAGGTTAGAGTCTACTCCAAGTTTGGTGCCAGAGGTGAATAACCCAGAAGAAGGACTTTTCTGAACACTAATATCTGAGGCATCCTGGACACCTAACTTAGGTTTGGCTTGTAATGTAAAATCACCTAAGTTGAATGGAATAAATCCAGGGGTCAGGATACTAATTAAAAATCTTAACCTAATGTCACTGTTTCCACCTCTCACAGTACAATGATTAAGAGAGAACTTGTAGCTGTGCCTCGACTGTACAAAATGATCTGGTATTGGATAACCCACAGCTTTTCTTCCATGTAATTATTGCTGTGGATACAATTTAGGGCATGGTGGTGTTTATGTGTTTTGCTTAATTTTATTTTTCAGTTTCCTAGCACAGGCACAACCTTGCATCTATAGGGCTGCACTGAAGATCGACAGGATTACCTTTGGATCTGGTGGAAAACTTGAAAGAAGGTGAAAAAGACTGTAGAACGCTTTCAGCTACTCAATGGCAGAAACTTCCAATTGGGAAGTGTGTAATCAGTGAAGTGAAACCTCTGTGTATCAGTAGGCCTTTCATTCACTGGACTCTATCAGTTATAAACAGTTTCCTAATCCAGCCAGAATGATCAGAGAGGACACCCCAGACCACCAGTCACTAAGTGCACCTACATTATAGTCAGCCATCTCCTACAGGTAAGCCTCCATCCCCATCCCCATATCATATAGCAGTCAGGCTTCCTTCCCTCATGATGGCTCTTACAGGCTGACAGTCCCTCTCATGAGCCAGCAAGCTTCTGCTGAGATACTTTCTGAAGTAGCCTTTGTTGAATTACAGGTACATCTCCTAAAAGAGTGGAACCCGAGGAATATTTGCCACCTCTCAACATACAAGACAACATGATATATCATTGCTGGAACCTGTTCCTCACCTCCTGAGATGGCTGTCCTCTTCCGCAGATGGTGGGAGGAAAGCTTGGAAGAGCTCACAATGCACTGCAGCTCTCAAGCACTGCCTAGGTGAGGGGAGGCAGGGGAAGAAGGAAAAATGCAACACACTCTTAGAGCCAAGTCTCATCTCCAAAGTCATCTTAATATCCTATCTTCCCTGAGACTTGAATTTAAGTACACATTTCAGGAACAAGGCCTAGATGTCAATACTTACCTTGAACATGAAGATGGCAGAAGTGGTTTGCCAATATCCCTCAAAAAAAAAAAAAAAAAAGATGATAATAATGGCAGATTCTTCTTTACTCTACCGGTATAATCACAACTCTCTTCTATTCTAAGGGCTAAGTGAGAGTAATCCCTGTTTTTTATTTCTTGACTTCACCTTCCAGAGAAGCCACGAGAAAACCTGTGTGTATATGATTTTAGATGGTTCCAGGAATGGAGGCCCGTCTTATGCCTGTAAAAACATTATGGCTAAATTGATTTTGCCTTGTTAAAATAAGGTGACCTATGTGAATATATTCTCCAGATACAGGCTCCATTTAATCTCTGAAGGTATGAAGAAAGTATGGCTTTTTTCATTCTCAAAAGAACAAAAAGTCTCATTAGAAATAGACTGCAAGCAGGAGTTCAATGCCTATTCCTTCCTAAAAGCCTTTTAATGCAAGGACATAATTTCTGCTTTCTTTTGACAACAGAAAAGTGTTTTCTTAGTAATGAAAACAGTAATTTTCTTTTACAGTGGATAATATTTATCTGTTAGCCTTAATTGACACCTGTGAAAACCTGCAGAAAGGAAATTCTTCCCACAGCACCTAGATGGACCTAGCTGCAGGTTTTAGTGGGAGTAGATGGTAAGGTTCACATGCTGGAAGAGAATGGAAGAAGGATTTAAAGTACGGCAGCAGCACTTGACTCATCAGGGAGTAAAAACTGAAGTGATATATGAAAATGCCCTAGGCAGGCATTGGTCATGGCCCAATTATTTTGTATGCTATGATGTAATAGCAGAATGGCAACCGGAAGGTAAAAGTATTATTAAGTCCTTGGAAAAGTCTTTTCTCCTTCCCGTTATGAACAGAATCAGCTTCAAGGTGAAGCAGAAATGTGAAGGTAGAATGCGAAATAAAAATGTCTTTTGTTTGTTTGGTACAGTTATTGGATCCCCAAGTCTTCTGGGTGCATAAGAGTCCTTTGTGTGCTGTGGTTGCAAGTGTTCACTGTGAGGGCACCAGAAGAAAGCAATTATCTTTCATGGTCAAGCAAACTTTTCCTCTAGTCAACATGATGAAACATGCAGTCTTCCTCACACTATCAGCATCCATGGAGTACATTGAAAGTGTAGTACAGGGAAAACCATACCCAAACTCTGAAATATGAAGAGGTTTTGCCTTTGCCCTAGCCCTCTAAAACCAGTCTATCTGTGCACAAAAGACTTCTAATGTGGTTTTTTTTAGTCAGAATACAATCAAAGAATGTTTTCAAACCTCCCTAGCAGATACTGGATCAGAATATCTTATCAGAACCCTGGTGCAACTGGCTTTCCTGCTTTAGGGTTGTGCTGATGTTTAGGATGTCAGAGATGATACACAGGAGATCAAGCAGCAGATGGTTTTGTACACCCCACAGCAGTGAACTTGCTGATACACTTGTTGCTCTACAGGTTCTATTCACATCTGGTATAGATGTCTTCCAAAGGCTAATACTCGATCAATTCAGGATTGAGTTCAGATGTAGAATTAGGACTGCTGCAGTCTCCCTTTGTTTCAGAAGGCAAAGAAATTGACTTTTTGATTTTGGACATTTGTAGCTTGCTGCAGCCACGAGTTTGAAGTTGTCAAGATACAAAAAGCTGAGATGTTGTGATTTCCCACAATGGTGCCACTGTGCAGGAATATAATTTAGTGTGCCCAGGACAAGGTGCAAGGCTGGTGCTTGCACTTAAGAGATAAAGTGAACAGATAATGAAATCGTTATCTGCACAGCACCATGTGGTTGTGGAGTAACTAGTTCTTGCTTTTTTCTCCTACTCCTCTCATATCTTTACCCTATGTTGCTAATATTGCTAGGCCAATCCTCCTGGTGCATCAGTGTCAGGAGTGGGCAATGGGGTGCACTGGACTCCTTATTACAATGAAGGAAGTTGCAAAGTACAGCATGATACAGAAGAGCCCAGATGTATGTAATTACCATAAGGGCTTAGATGTCTGTCATATACCTGGGCTTGGGGATCTAGTGTTATCCCTAAAATCTCTCATCTGTGTAGGAAAATCCCATAAAGGAAGTATACATGGGATATCCTAGAGCTAAACTGTGAATCCAGACAACTACTCCAGGCTGAGTCTCCATCAAACTGCTGTCTCAGTAGTGCTCTAGAAGATCAACATAAAAGCTCTAAGTTGTCAAAGTTGCCTTCAGGAAGCACATGTTCAACTCCCATTGGCTTCAAAATAATTAGACAGATGCTTAAGCACTTAGCAGAATTAGAACCTTAAGCTCTTTCTTATCACATACAAAATATGAGTTCAAAAGTGAGTTTACTAAGATTAGGGTTAGGGCCTTTTACACCTGTTCAGAGGTGTTTTCTTAAAAAAAAAAATTACTCTACTTTTGACATGCTTTTATGTATGTTATACTTGTTTACATTATAGAGTTAATATTGGCTCTTGGAAAATAAAGATCAGGTAATAGTGGAAGGCTTATATGTTTTTTGTTTCATAGTTGTTATGTTTGCATATATAAGTCATTTAACATCCTCTCTACCAATACTTTCATTTTCTATATTGAAGGCATCACATCTTTAAGAGTGGCCAAAAGAAGGATGCAGTAATTTCTGTCTAAATGTCAAGTTTTATTTGGGAAGAAGAATGTGTTGTTACTTACCTGAATTATCTGTGGAAAACCTATTGTTGTAGCAATGCAAGCAATCTAATTATTAATATTCATATCTTAATTTAAGATCATCAGACTCATGCTTTGCTAGTAAGTAAGAGTGATAATGGCATATGTTGCTGTCAATAAAAACAATATGAGTGAACCTTTGCATTTATTAAAAATTATCAATCTTTATTAATTTTGTTGATTATGACAAAATAAAGATTAATTTTAATGAAATTATTTGCTTTTTCCTCTGGATACAATATTGGTTGTATTATATTGTCTTAAGTATAAACAAAAGAAATAATTACTATTAGCATAATCCTTACTTAAACTTTATATTTTTAATTTCCGTGACTGCTGTTGTCTTTGGGATATGCAATATGAGCTGCAATTCATGACATTAAGACATTTCAACATCTGTGAAAATGTTGTAAATAACTGTGAATAATGAAAGCTTTATCAATACCACGTAATGAACTTCATTGTAAGAAGAAAGGAAATACATTTTTGGTGTTGGATTTTAAGCACTAGGACTCCTAGCCTTGAAAAATATGGTAAGAAAACCAGATTCCTTTCTAGGTGAATAAGTTACTGATTATACTTAGGCTTTTTAAAGGCAGCTATACTCAACTGCTCTTGGATGTGAAAAATTATAAAGGCTATTTCTCAGAATACATTCGTAGACTAGCTACTAGTGACTGGACACTGAAGCAACCTCTGCTATCATGTCCACTGACATAGAGGACTCACTGCCCACATGATTTTCAGCATTTGTGCGTCTCATCCTCCTCCCTGAAGTGACTGGGCAATGCCAGAAGGTATTTCATTCCATGCTGATAGTATTGGAGGTAAATAAGAATACTTACCTCCTACAGTCTTTTTCTTATTTGTATTCCTGATAAAGAACTAAATCCAGCATATATTTAACATAACTGGGTAAGATGTTATCCATTCAAAGGACATAAACGTGATTTTAGAGACATCAAAGCAGAAGTCCTGTGTCTTCTTCTGAGAGGGACCAAAGGTGGTTATTCTCAGAATTGCAGAATGGTTGAGGTTGGGAGGGACCTCCAGAGGCTGTCTGGTCCAACCTTCAGCTCAAGTATGGCCACTTATTGCTGGTTGCCCAGGACTGTGTCCAGATGACTTTTGAATACCTCCAAGGAGGGCCACAACTTCTATGGAAAACCTGTGCCAATACTCACTCACCCTTGCAATAAAAAAATGTTTGTTTCAGTTTGTGCCCATTGACTCTGGTTCTGTCACTGGGCACCATAGAAATGACCCTGGCTCCACCCTCTTTCCATACATTAATGAGGTTCTCTCTGAGCCTCCTCTTCTCCAGGCTGAACAGTCCCAATTCTTTCAACCTTTCTCATATGTGAGGTTCTTTCATCATCTTCATGGTCCTTCTCTGGACAGTCTTCAGTAGCTCTGTATCTCTCTTGTACTGGGAACCCCAGAACTGGACCCAGCACTCCAGTTGTGGACTCACCAGCACTGAATAGAAGAGAAGGATCACCTCTCTTGACCTGTTAGTAATACTTTGTCTAATGCAAACCAGGGTGCCATTATCTCTTTTTGCAGTAAGGACTCTTTGCCAGCTCATAGTCAGCTTCGCGTCAGCCAAGGATCCCCAGGTCCTTTTCTGCCAAGCTGCTTTCCACCAGGCTTATGCACAGTATGTACTGGTGTCTGTGGCTGTTTGTCCCCTGGTACAGGACTTTTTACTTCTCCTGTGCGAGATTCCTGTCAACCCCTTTCTTCAGACTGTTGAGGTCCTTCTGGATGGCAGCATGACCCTCTGGCATATAACCACTTCTCCCAGTATTGCATCACCATCAAACTTGCTGAGGGTACACTCTGACCTGTCATCCAGACCGTGAATAAAGATGCTGAATGGTACTAAACCCAGTATTTACACCTGGGATGCATGGCGTGCTACTGGCCTCCAAATAGAGGTGAGGTTGACTGGCCTCTACGTCCCCGGGTCCTTCTTCTTTACCTTCCTGAAGATAGGAGTGGCATTTGCTTTCCCTTGGTTCTTGGGTACCTCTCCCAATTGCAATGAGAGATGAAGGATTATCAAGGCAGTGTCATCAGACATCTGCCTCAGCATTTGTGGGTGCATGCTATCAGGGCCAATGGCATTTCGTAGCATTCAGGGTTCTTAAAAGAAACTACAAATATTATCTACCTATCTGTCTGTATATCATCTCCTTCTAGTTTTAAAATGAAATACAGAATTAACCATGCTGTATCATTGTTTTATTTTAAACATCTATGTTATAGTCTCTATCCCAAAACCATAAAAGCTTCCCGACACAATACTGTATATTGACACACACCAAAGCTCACCATGAATTGAGAAACGTAGTGAGAGCAACGTAAGCTGTAAAGTTTTGCAGTTTTATCATCACTAAAAGCTACTATCATTTTCAAGTGGAACTTCAAAAAAAAAAAAGACATAGAAAGCAGTATGCTTTGATTGTCATGCTTTAAAATATCCTTCTTACCCTTCCCCCAGCTAGTAAGAGTTCAATATTTCATCTTAATGTCCCTGTTGCTTACCATAATTATAGATAACGCAGTTGACCTTACAGCCTGTTTTAGTGATTAAATTTATTTTTAATTATTACTCTACAAAATTCTTTCATGGTAAAGGCCACTTTCCCTCTGGCTCTGAACTCTGCCTTTCAGCAATTTTTCATATGTTGACAGAAATTACAGGTACAGAAATACAGCTATTTTCCACTTTAGACTCACTAAACCATTATAAAAATGTCTGAGTTCAACTAAAATTTCTTAAGGTTATCAAATGATTTATAGTTTTTCTGTTGCTGTGGCTCAACATGCTGTTCTTATTACCCAATACAGTAAACACTGTGGTCTGGAAACCACAAAAACTGAAAGATCAGTAAATTGTGGATGACCAGCCGTACCAAAATCTTTGTAAAGCAAGGCCATAGGAACATTTGAGAGTTGCCTACAGGCTAGATTTCTGACGTGAAAGCATGGATAGATCCACCTTAGCGTTTTACTTCGTGCAGATTCTCACGCATATTAGAAATTGTTTCACTATTTCTCCTGAGAGCTTTCATTAACATTCTTCTTGCTTCTGGTTATAAATTTTCTTTAAACTAGATTTCTTAAAAAATGAGATTTCAAAATATGGGACCTTGGTCTTTGATTCTGTGGAAGAGAAACTTCTTTAGGAAGAGACTATTCTTAAGAAAACTAGTCTCTTTTTTAAAAATGTTTACCAAACTTTTCTATTCATCAAAAAAGAGTGAATAAGAAGCAACCAAGGATGATCTTGAATTTTGTGTATTTGTTCTGTATAGCAGTTAGTTCTTTAGGGAAGAAATTGGCTTTATTACACAGTATTTAGCACAATATAAGGTGTTGTGGCAAAAGTTAATAAAATGTTAGCACCCCAAACCTCTATTTCTGCCTTTTTTTTTTTTTAAAGATTTGACACTCCTGAGAAATTTCAGTCTCCTCTAGGTCAGATGTATGCTTTGCCTGTATTGATCTACAGATGTGCCAACTGCATGACTATCAGTCAGAGCAGCACTGAAGAACAACATCCCCCAAGTTCCCTTTGATGAGGGAGACCATTCATGTATGGGAGCATGTCAGAGACATAGAAGAACAGGCAATGATCTCTGTACCTGTGAAAATAGATGGACTGTTGTGCCAACAGTTCCCTGCTTCCCCAGAGAGCTTAGAAACAGGTGCTGCGAGGGAGGTGGGAGAACCTGATAGCTTATCTAATGAGCATGGAGGCAGGGAAATGCAATTCAATACTGGATACTGACCAGTTCTTATTAAGTGAAGGGGTTCAGTGGTCCATGTGCTTGGGAGGATGGGTGCCATGTTAAGTGGTGCTAGAGAGGATCCATTGCACTACAGCCCATTGAGCTTTTGGAGTAAATTCACACCTGTGCACAATATCCTTGTGACAATGGGTCACATGCCCTGTAATTGCAATGATTACCATGTAAATTGGATATACTGCCTAAAAACATACTGTATGCTGTTCTGTTGACACACAGAAAACATTTACAGTATTTTGAAGGTCACCTGGAAAGGTTTAGTGTATTTTTTTAGTCTTTTTTCTTAAAACAAAACAAAAAAAATCCAAACCCAGTCAGACGGCCAACCAAACTAAACACTTCCCCCACTCCCCACCACCTCCTGTCCTCCCCTTCCCTCCATGTTTCTCACAGCTAAATTTAGGTAACGGATTTCTGGCTCTCTCGGTGATCTTTAACAGCTGAGCAACTAGGTAGAATTAAAAAAAAAAAAAGGAAAAAATAGAAGAACAAGAAAGTGTAAGAGTAATGTTACTTGTAAATGGCTTTCTTCAATAATTGATTATTTTCTCTAGTTTCTGCAGATGTGTTGGTTATTTGACCAGCATGGTGTGTCTGTTGCCATAATAAATTAATTGAGCATTTGGATAGCAATAGCCCATGGCCGTGTGTAGTATGGCAAGTTTCACCACCTGGTCTGCCTGCAGTTTTCACCAGGCTCACAAGGGAATTTTGAACCAGCTCAATCTCCTTTCATCTGTGACTCTCTTTATAGATTTTTGGCATATCTGATCCTTGCCCCAGGGGAGACAGTTCGCTTCAGAAACTTGTCCTGTAGGTAAAAGCAATAGGCCATCCATTACCCTCTTCCTTCCACTCTCAGGTTAATGACTACATTAAATATTAAACGGGGTTCCATCTCCAGAGTGTCTGTATAAGTGATTTTACATTATCTCATTCAGCCCTTCTCTGATTACTTCTAAAGTGTGTTGCTTCTTTCTAGCATAACTCTAGCAGTGAAAACCATGATTCATTTGACAACCATTAACAGAATGTTTAATATTAAGCTTCCTCATCAGTGAGTGAAGAAGATGGTGAAAATGGAAAGATGAAAACAGGGATATGACGTGAAGTTGATTTCCCTATTTAAGATGTTATTTCATATACAGCTTCTGCAAGTTATTACCTAGTAGACATGGACTTCGGGTTTACTGGAGGGATGAGTGAGAAATAAATTGAACCTTTTCTACCAATTGGGATTAAATACATAAGCCAAGGTTCATGGTTAGCAAATCATAGAATCATAGAATCCTTCAGGTTGGAAATGACCTTTAAGATCATTGAGTCAAACCATTAACTCTCCACTGCCAAGTCCACCAAGTGCCACTTGTACACGTCTTTTAAATTCCTCTAAGGATGGTGACACAACTGTTCCCTGGGAATCCTGTTCCAATGCTTGACTACACTTTTGGAGAAAAAATTTCTCCTAATATTCAATTTAAACCTGTCCTTGTACGTCTTGAGGCTGTTCCTGCTTGTCCTATTGCTTGCCACTTTGGGGAAAAGACCAACCCCCAGCCCTGCTCCCATCTCCTTTCAGGTACTTGCAGAGAGTGATAAGGTCCCTCCTTAAACTCCTTTTCTCCAGATTAAACAACTCCAGTTCCTTCAGCTACACCTTGTCAAACTTGGGCTCCAGACACTTCCCCTACTCCATTGCCCCTCTGTGGACACACTCCAGAACTCAGTGTCTTTCTTGTAGTGAGGGGACCAAAACTGGGCACAGGACTCAAGGTGCAACCTCAGCAGTGCTGAGTACAGGACAGTCACTGGCCTGGTTCTGCTGGCCACACTATTTCTGATGGAAGCCAGGATGCCATTGGCCTTCTTGGCCACCTGGACACACTACTGGCTCATGTCCAGCCATGTGCTGACCAGCACCCCCAGCTCTTTTTTCTGCTGGACATCCTTCCAGCCACTCTTCTGCAAGCCTGTAGCACTGCATGGGATTGTTGTAATTCAAGTGTAGGACCCAGCACTTTGCCCTCCTGAACCTTGCACAACTAACCTCAGCCCATCACTCCAGCCTGCAGATATCCTCTCTAGAGCCCTTCTGCAGATCAACTCTCCCACTCAGTTCAGTGCTCTCTGCAAATTGACTGAGGGAGCACTCAATGCCCTCAACCAGATCACTGATATTTAACAGAACAGGACTCTAATAGAGTGCCCTGGGGAACATCACCTGTGACAAGTGACATAGTACCCTTTATCACCCATGCTGCTTCTTTAAATCACTAACGCTCTTATTTGTTCTTGCATGTTTTGCCCAGTGCTACATATGATATTCGAACCAAGACAATTCTGGCTGTGTCCACACAATGGCTTCTGTTGCATTCGTCAAGGTGAAACATAAAATGAGGTAACAACCAAGACAGTCAAACAATGGAAGTTACATGTGTAGGTAAGGAAAAACTTAATTTGAGGCTCATTGAGTACTGGAACAGGCTGTCCAGAGAGGTTGTGGGTGCTGAAGGTCTTCAAAACCAGCCTGGACATGTTACTTTTCAACTTGCTCTTGATGAGCCTGTTTTAGCAGGCCTCCAGAGGTCCTTTCTAACCCTGATCATTCTGTTATTCCATGATGTTACGTGCTGCTAACCTAGGACTCGACCAAATACCAGGAAAAGCTGCAGTATAATATAGCCCAGTCCCTGAGGAAAGAGCTGCAACCTCCCACCACAGGAACCAGCATGCATTTTGACCTAGGTTGGGAATTACTACATAAACTTGTGATACTGTAGAGATATTATTATTATAATATATGGGGATCCTGGTTTGGATATTAACAACTTTTTTATTTTATCCAAGCCATGAAAAAGGAATCTCAGGTTCTGGTCTAAAAGGTATCCTCTAAATCCTCAGAAGTGTTAATTGAACATAATAGAAAAAGCAATTCTACTATCTGTAGCTGTAAGAACACTATGAAAGACCTCCATTCCACTAATAATACTGTACAGGGATAATCAATCTGAAAATAAGGACTTTAGTCAGTTTAATTGTGATTTCTAATGTTAGAAAAGGTGATTCAAGAGAGTTACTTCGGAAGTGCACTAAAATGAAGAGTTGAAATAAACACTCTGCTTACCGGAAACTAGTTGTTACAATCAGGTTATTTAAATTACTAGAGAGATGCCTCTGCCTGAATTAAGCTGCAAATGAGTCTATCTGCCTAAGTCAACAGTACAGATTTTTATTTAACAGTAAATGTGAGGTAGAGAGAGATAGAAAGAAATTAGAAAGATAGAGTGGGAAGAGAGAAAGAGAGTGACAGGCAGATTAAGGTGAAAAAAAAAAAGTCACCACTCTGTGGATTCCAA
Organism: Oxyruncus cristatus; assembly: GCA_013399855.1. NCBI lineage: Eukaryota > Metazoa > Chordata > Aves > Passeriformes > Cotingidae > Oxyruncus > Oxyruncus cristatus. The sequence continues at coordinate 25,510 of VXAY01002939.1, read as the reverse complement.
TGGCTTCTTGTTGATCCTCATCTGGTGGTCTTCTCAGTGATGAGAGTACAAGTCTCGTCAGAGTGATGGCTGCAGTCTGAATACATTGAGGGAAGGCAGGGGTGGTGACGGAAGACTGTGTTTGTGAAGGTCCTGTATGGTGAGGGAAGGAGCCTGTGGTAGGGGAAGTCCAAGTGAGTCCTCGTAGCCCAGAGTGGTAAGGAAAGCCCTGTATCTTGAGTGAAGTCTGCGCTATCTTTTATTGGCTAGGTGGGAACACCTCTGGTACCTCCCCTGGGGAAGGGAGTTTTACAACGGGTGATGTAATACTGGATCAAGGGATATTTCACGAGTCTTTGACACCTTCTAAGATGTTATAGCTGCCTGTTACATCAGCACAGGTGAATCCATTATGGCCCATCAGCAGAGATGAATATCTTCAGGCTATGTGTGAATTGTCCTGATGCTTCCCCAGAGGGGAGTTATCCCAGCAGAGTTCTTTGCATAAGGACAAGGAAACACTACCCCACCTTGCAGGGTTTGCCTCTTTCCTTACCTTGTTTAACACCCAGCTTGCAGCCCAAGGCACTGAGTGTGTGTGAGGCACTGGATTATATTATTGGGTCAGAACCAACTCCAGTCTGTGGGTGTGGGTGTGGGAGTGTGTGGGTGGGTGGGTGGGTGGAAAGGCTGAGAGAAGCCTACATTAGGCAGCCCCAAAGGAACTGCCAATCAAAAGGGCAGCCTGGGAGCTGCTTATACCACACCCCATGGGAGCCCTAAGGGAGCCTCTGTTTGCCTATGCCGCTCTAACTGTGGTCTGGAGCCACAGAATGGCTAGTGAGCTGAAAGTCCTGCCTGGGAAGGCTGGCCACAGAGGGTCAGAGCACATAAACCCAGCATAATAGCAACATAAAAATGTGCCCTCCATCTTGCTCTTGGGGCCTGCCACTTACCTTGCAAAAGCTGAACTTCCACAGGACTCTCAGGTGGTAGCTATTTTTTCTCTTATTCTTCTGTCTAGATTTCTCCTTATTGTCTCTTTTGTCTTTTCTCCTTTCTTAATATTTTTGGGTAACTTAACAGTGCTGCATTGCATTTTGCTAGGTTGTGTGGGTTAGCATATGCTAAGTCATCGCTTTGTGAAATGCTTTATTTTGGTTGTATATTACCCTTTTAAACTTTTGCCAAGATCCTTATTTTCTCCCTTATTGTCAGGCAAAGTATCTCCAAAAAAAAACATGTGTGATGTTCTCTTTTTTACGCTTCCTCAAAGTATTAAAGAACAGAAGGCTTTCAAAACATTTGGTGGGCAAATTTTTGGAGCTTGTATATTTTTAAAAGTAAAACTCCTGGTTGAGCTTGTAGCTCTGGACCTGGGGCCTGACAATGTGCACGCCCTCTGCACCTGGCTGGTTACTTTGCCAGATCATCAGCTTGCACCTTGATTGTCTGAGCCATCAGCATTCCATTCTTTCTCACTTGTGGCTACATTCTTCTCCTAGGGCAACTGGACAATAATACTACCCCTATATGATCTCAAGTTACCGTCACAGTCCAAACTGGTANCCTAGGGCAACTGGACAATAATACAAGTTACCGTCACAGTCCAAATTAGTGGGGATATTCAGGGAGGGGCAGGCTTCAGCCAGCAGGTGTGCTACAGTGGACAGAAGTCCTTCAGTGATTTTAATAATGTTTAAGCTATAAACCACTTCAGTGCCTCACACTACTCACAACTATATAACCAGCCATATAGTTGTTAATTGTTTGAGATTTTTTCTTAGTCTCTATCAGAAACAAGAGAATTCTTCTCTACTTTCTGTGAGCAGAAGTTGTTAATGATCTTTTTGCTGTCTCCATCTTCTGTTCTGGTTTAAACAGTTGCAGCGAGCACGGCTCTAACGCACAGACCCAGTTTGCAGAGTTACAGTGCTGATGAATGACAGGAGGTTGAAAACAGACCCTGATCTAAGAAGCCAAAAAAAGAAAAAAGGTCAGATATCTGTGAGGAATCCTGTAAAAAACCAAGTTCCTTTGATTTCATTACTTCACTCTGTTGCTGTCCATCAATTCCCAGTGTTGCCTCCAGCAGCAGGTTATCTCAGAGCAGGCTGAATCTACAATCTCTGTGTAGCGCTCAGCATTCTCTGCTGTGGGCTGAACCTCACAGATCAGGAATAAGGTGCAGTGATGGGACAGCTGAACACAAAAAGTTTGGGATGGAGCTTCACTGCTTTAAACCTAATAAAACAATCTGCAGAGGAAACTTTATTTTCATTTTCCTTCCTGTTTTCACCACTTAATTGCAGCTAAGTAAACATGTGTCACATAGTTTTCATTTGTAATCCAGTCTTTAATCTCTGTGAATTTAATGGAATAATGTTGTATTTTTCCCCTCCTCCGTGTTCCTTTCATTTCCCCTCTGGTTTGGTCTACCCACTATTATATCTGTAGTCATCATCCTTACCAAACAAGCTTCCTCTGAGTGTCAGAAGAAAGCAGTCTAAAATGATGATTTAAAGAAATGATGCTTACTTGGGTCAAGTACATGACATAAACCCCAAGGAGGTGTTTTCATACTTTCTTTAGCTCCACTTGAATTGCATTTCTCTTTGTCACCTCCCTTGTCATTACTGTCACCCTTCACTGACAAATCTTTGGCAATTAACACCAAGGTAGATTGATGAGATAACATTTACCATGACATTGTCATTATTCTGTGGTTGATACATAGGAAATCATAAGCAGGTGACCAAATGAGCTAAAAGATTAGAATTTAATGGCCAAAATATAAATAAATAAAGGATAATAAAATGCCAGGTATTGAGTAACACCTTGTAAATGGGGCTATTTGTTCTACAGAACCACCAAACAGATTTTTCTTGGTATTTATCTTCATTTGTTTCTAACTAGAACAGGCTGTGAAAATCACAAAGGACACACACTGTCTATATAAATTTAAAAAGCCATTTTTCCCCTTAAAGTCTCAATGCCAGTTAAAAAGAGTAAATCAGAACAGATTTAATTGGTATTTACACACACCAACATTAGCAATTAGTAAAGCATCAGCAGGGGGAGAAGAATAGTTACTGCACCCAGTCTAATTGGTATTTTTGGATGAATTAAAAAAACAGTCAAATTTAACCAGCTGTTTGAAAAAGGGATTTTTCTTTATTTTCATAAACATGTTTATTTGGATGAAACTAATGCCCATTGGCAATAAGGCAGAATTAGAGTTGTTTTGCTCCTATTTGTTTGTGTATATTATTGAGGAGTATCAGTTATTGTAAACATCAACAGCTTGCTTGCTTGGCTTAGTGATCATCCAAGTATGATAAAGGATGACAGATTAATATTACTTTTAGTCATGTAAAATAGCATTTGTCCATAGATTTTCTCAGTATGGATTTCCACCTGGTTAGAGGGATTAGGAGAAGGAACTGATTTGCTTCCTCCCTCCGTTCCCTTTAAGACATTATAAGCAAAACATTAAAGGATATTTGAATATGAAGATGTCTTTGATCCTTTTGCAAGTCAATACAACATAGAGAGCTCATCTTGCCAACATGCAAATCTGTTCTAGCTGAGAAGGTGAAATGTAGGAAACTGAACTAATTTGACTGCTTCTCAACCACTTTGACCAGCTGGTTGTTGTTGCATTTGTCCTTCAGTGTCTATGACTGATGAGAAATGCTGGATATATTTTGTGAGAATTTGACAAGTTGATGCCCATTCCTGGGTTTACAACTCTGGGTGCTACAGTGATGAATAGCTGACTTGCTGTTCTAAGAGCCAGTGCCATGTGATGGGATTTGGGATTAAATCTGAGAAGCCTTTATGTAAAAAGGTGACAGTCACTGTTAGAGGCAGAGTTTGGAACAGAAATTTCATTTGTGCCTAATTTTTTTTCCGTGCATATTTTATTTGATTTCAATTAGGATATCTATTTTAGGGTTTTTTTTCCTATAATTTTTGTTGCATGTGATAAGTTTAAAGTAGTAAAGCTTGAATATGCACAGAACTAAGGAAACACTTGTTCACACCAAAAGATTGTGTTATCTTCATAGAAAAGGTTGATTCATAGGAGTGATCTAAATGTAGACTTCATGGGCAAGCAGGGAACTAAGACATCCCTGAAATTAATGTTATCATCTATAATTTCCAAATGAAATAATATGTTCAGCATAATTCTTTGAGCAAATGTTGATGGCTAACCCATAGGATTATTTTAAAATTATTGGAGTCTTTCTGCATTTTTGAATCTCAGCAAATTTTAGAAAAGGAATGCAAAGACTGTCAAGATTTTATTTATTTTAGAAATAAAGCAATCACATGCCCAAACTCATTGTGTGCCAGAAACTCAGCCAACCAAGAAAGCACATGGGGGATCTGCTCAAGCATGCTTAAGAAGGGGGCAACAGCCAAACAGGGAAAGAAACCAATACACTCCACTCCAACCTTCAGTTACCTTATTGAAGCAATTAGCAGGGACAGTCTGTAAAGGGTGGCCAAAACAATGTCTGTCAAGACTAGGAAGGTGCAAGAAAGGGTAATTGGCTTAAGTTAAACTTTGAGAAAGTGTTTCCCCTCTGTGGTCCTACCAGAAAGAACTGGGTCTCCTGTGTAGAATTCTTCTGTTTGGAAAGCAGTTAGAACAGCTCTGCTTTATTTTGACTTTTCATTCCTTCTGATAAAACCCGAACCTAAGTCCTTGGTCATTCTCAATTTGTCTCAATTTCAGCTGAGCATTCCTTTTCCATTCTGTTCAACTCCTCAAGCAGTCACATTACTTGGTCAAGACCTGAGGACTGCTGCCAGAAACGATTCATGGAGTCGAAGAAACAAAATTGGTGTCAGGGTGTGTTCAAGGAGAACTATGGAGATGAGGGACTTCCAAAGATTGATTATTAATACAATCAGGAGCTCCTCTAAGTTGATGCAGGACTTAACAGTTTATTAACCAAAGTGCATGACAGTGAGGAGAACACTGGTTAACCGCTCGTTTCTAGTGACCTTCTTTTCAAAGAGACTTCTTCCAGGAAACTGGCAAATAGGACAAGAGGACATAGTGTTAAGCTGTGCCAGGGGAAGTTTAGGTTGGACACGAGGAAAAAATTTTTCACAGAAAGCATGATTAGACACTGGAATGGGCTGCCCAGGGAGGTGGTGGAGTCACCATCCCTGGGTGTATTTAAAGAATGACTGGACATGGCACCTAGTGTCAAGGTCTAGTTGACATGGTGGTGGTTGGTCATGTGTTGGACTCGATCTCAGAGGTCTTTTCCTACCTAATTGATTCTGTGATTAGTGCATTGACACTAATTATTATGTCAAAGTTAGCTTTATGTTTCTTTCTATAGAAAAATTTGCTGTTCTATCATTCTCACATTAATTTACATATTTTTCTCTTATACATGTTAAAAACCAAAACAGATTTAAAATTTCAGATGCATGGGTTAATGTGTTAATTTTCTTTGAGGAACAGGTTGTCAAGGAAGATGCAACTAAAATTACTAATAGGTCATATATCTTTCTGCACCACAACCCTACAATGCTGGAAATGTTTACAAGGACATGTATGCAAATCACAAGTCATCTACCTGTTATTGTATAAAAAAAATTAAAAACATGTACATAAAACAATCGTTGGTGAGCCCAAATTTATGAGATTTGTTGGGCTCATATTCCCAGAAAAAGGGATTTATCAACATGCCCAATCTACTGAACAAAACGTGCCAAGGATTTGTCCTTGGGGTCTCGCAGTGTCTAGGATCTTTAGTCTTTCATATTCTATAGTTTATTGTTCAAGGTCTGTTCTCTATTTCTCACTGAAAACTGGAGAAACACTACTGCTAGAGCACAGCAGTTGGTTCAAATACCTGGGAAATGAGTGACCTGTTTTGAAGCAGGGCCTGAATCTGTGGGGACTCGAATTATGGTGGCTGTTCAGCAAATGGTCAATACATAACATAGCGGCCATCAAATTCTTTTTTGTGTTTCCATCTAAATTCTCTAGATTCTTCTTTTGAAATTACATTCTTTCTCTTGCATCTGGAGCCGGTGTTAAGTTTTATCACTTTTATATTATTTTAAGTTTTATACTTTGAAAGCAGTTAGGACCTGAATTTCTGCCCCTTTCTGTTTCCAAATGGACATTTATTCAAAAGAACATAAACCTAGACTTTCCAAAAGGTGTTGTTTGATTAATGGTATTAAAGAAACTGTATCTAAAAACAAGTTTTAACCTCTTGACTGATTTGGGGAAAAGTGCATGACAGTATACAGGAACTTGACCAAAGGTTGTAACTGTTACAGTTATTTAAACAAGAACATGAAATGGGCACGATGCAGAGGCAAATTACCTGAATGTAGTGTGTTATGTAAGAATCTTTTGGTTTATTCTCTGGTTTGCTTTATTTTCTAGTTTTCTTCTCTGACTTTCTGCTTTCTCTCAGTAATTTTATCAGCAAAATATATTGTTTTACTATGCTTAAAACTGAATGAGATACTCTTGACTGTAAGGATTTTCACAGTAAGTGTTGTGAAAGATGCAAATATAGGTAGAACACTCAGCAAAACAGTGGGTTTTGATTGAAATTCTTTGTGTTTCTTCTGGATACAGCTCGGTTTGTGAGTGCTGTTTCCTAACACTGACAGTTCATCTATCTGTTGTGATAGATGGCCATGTATACTTTAGCAGTTGTAACTGCTCAGTGGTTGGCAGGTCTGGAAGTAGCTATAAGGAAGGCAACTTAGCTTCCTTTTCCAAAGAGTTCGGTACAGTCTTTATCACGAAGGCGGTGAGAGATTTGCAGCTTGTTCTTGCACTTTCCCTTACCTCCTTTTTGGGAAACTGAGTGTCTTTCTCCACTAGTCTCTGACTCTGGAATTTCATTTATTCAGGAAGTTATTTCAGAACAGATCCCAGCCAGCCCTGCCCCTAGTAAGTTACATTAAACATGCCCTGTCTGTACTAATACAGAGAGAAAGAAAATCTATATTGGTTAAACCAGATAACTTCTTTTGCTCTTGAGAAAGAAATCCACTTCTCAGCAAGACTGAAGTCTTTCCCTCTCTATTCCCACTCATGTTTTCTGGAATAGCAGACATAAGCCAAAACAGGGAAAGAAGCCCAATGTTTTTGAATTTCACGGTGGGAACCATGATGGGCTGGTTTGAAGTGAAAGGGGCAGAGAATATTCTTTGCTGCATGGCATGAAGAGGAACATTTTTAAGGCTGGGAGATGTCCTGGTTCTGGCCAGAACAGGCTTAATTTTGCAATAGCCAGGAGGGGGCATGGGCAGGACCCAAAGGTTATTCTATACCAGCTCACATCATTGCTGGGGTTGGCAGAAGGGGGTCTCTTTCGGGCAGAAGGGGTTCCCTCTGGTAGGGTAAGTGTGGCAGAGGGAGCTGTCAAGAATTGTCTGTTGTCAAGCGGTTTCTATGTGAATCGTTCCTTTCTTTTACCCTCTGTCATTAGTGTGGTTGCTGTTACTGTTTGTTTTCTTATGTCATTGCTGTTTCCAGTAAATTGTTCTTACCTCAACCTGTGATCTTTACCTTTGGTGCCTTCAGTTCTTCTCTCCAGCCCGTTTGCAGAGGGGCTGGGGCAGTGGGAAACAGGGAAGTGAGCAAATGGCATGTGGTTTGGAGAGTCTTGGTGGGGGTATTGAACTGGGGAGTACCATTCCTAATCCAAGACAAAGAAGCCATTGGAATTCTCAAAAAAGAGCTTGTTTAAATTTATTTAAGAATTTTGTTGCACCTTTCCACAGATTCCAGATTCTGCACCATCTTTGAACTACTATCAAAGCTAAACAATCCATTGAAAGAGTTGGTGTATTAGAAGAACAATGTAAGATTTATTTTTCTCTCCAATTATTATATTCACCATGAAGAATCTGTACTACCTCATTTAAATCTTTCCTGGAGTGGGTCACACAGGAAAGCTGATTGATAAGGAGTTGGAGAATTGAATTTTATGGCTGATCAGCAGACCTCTATCAACTCTGGGCTGGGAGGTGTGCCACAAATAGAGCTGTCACTGCAGCAACCCTGCTAATAAATCTTTAAACTGCCAAATTTATGACCTGGAAGAAGGGGCATGGGCTGATCCACACACAGAGATTGAATATGTAAGGAGAATACTTTGGAATTGTGGTGAGTTGTTGGTAGGAGATTTGAACTCTAGTGAAAAACCTATGTGAGATCAGTGGGGAAAAGTGTATGGTTGTGCTGCCTTTCATCAGTTCAGTGACAGGCTGAAAAGCAGGCTAAATCTTCTAATACAGAAGCATTAAATCCAGCCTCTTTTTTTATTTTGAGAGCATGAAACTGTGAGAACAAAAAGAACAGATATAAGCTTCTTTTTTTTTGTGCCAAAAAAAGAAAAAAAGGTAGAAAGAAAAAAAAGAACATAAGAAAGGAAAAAAATATACGTAGGATAAAGATACATGCAAATGCAAAGGAATAAAGAGGGCTACCTCCTTTCATATCTCTTGCCTTCATATACCGGCAAGAGGAGCAGGAACCTTCTGACACTTTATCCAGAAAAACTGGAGGTGGTTGAGGTGTTGTAAACCTATGACCTACTTTGAAGAAACCACTTAAATCTCCTGTACACCAGAAGGATGGGGAAATTGTAGATGTATGACTAAGAGATATTGTGATTATCAACAGATGTGATCAGAATGAGTTTGGGTTCATCAGCTTTTTGGGACAAGGATATAGCATTTTCTCTGCTGACAATGCAATTCAATTGAGTCAGCATAAATATAAATTCTACATCTAATGAAGAAAAAAATAGGTGACTATAAATTCTGGTAGTAAACAGGGCCTAACAGAATGCAATAAGCAAGCTAATACTTTAATTTTGCAATATAAACTGTCTTGTACATTTCACCTTTTCACCACAGTTTACTATATCATAAATTTAGGAAAGTTAGCTGCATTGTAGTTCAAATAATTGTACAACCTCACTGAATTATGTGCATCATTTCAATTGGGCTATCTATTTTTGTGTCTGCTCAGTGTTATAATATTGGCTATGCCTGAACTGCCAAAGTCATCCTCTTCCCTGGATCCCAAGACAACAGAAATGGTGTCTTATTGTAGGAGAGAATCCATGTCTGTACCTCACAGATTTTGCCAATGACGTCCTGTAGACTCACTGTGTAACTTCTGTGATCAGAACCATACCCTTTGTCATTCATCTTTTCTAAGTTAAAAAGTATTGACTGATGCCCTTAAGAAACTGGATATAGCTTACATTTCCTTTAGTGTCATGTTTTACATATATCATTCTGCCATTATTGTCAATCATTTCGGATTATGACCTATACTTAAATCCTATTGCAGGATCAAATTAAAGATAAAAATTATGTACTTAACCCCTATTTATAGAAAAACTTACAGATGATTGGGTTGGTGTTTGGTGGATATCAAAGAAGATAATGGGTAAAAATGGAGATATAATTTGTGGTTAGAACTTTGTGGGAAATAATTAAAAAATATCTTCCCCATAACATACACTGAAACATAAACTTTATCAGGTTAAAAAATAGAGAATGAAAAAATACCTGTATTTTGTCTCAGAGTATCTGTTAGCTCAAAATATATGTGCAGGCTAAATAAGAATAGAACACAAGTCTTTGTTCTAGCCAGTGCAAAATGGGGACTTGAACTTCATTATCTCACATGCCAAGTAAATATCCTATCAGCGTTGACCTTCCTGGTTCCTAATTCATTCTTGTCTCTAATTTTGATTCTATCTTTGCTGAAAGTGATATGATCATTCCTGCAAAATGTCTCAGTTTTTATGAAATTTCTAAATTAAAAAAAACCAACAAGTAATTTCACTGGAAATTCTTGAACAATTCTGTTTATTAGGAGTTATATACAACTGGTGGAATTATGTAGCTACATTTACACTCCGCTAAACAGATCATATAAATTGCAGATGGTTCTCTGGCCCTGAGGCTGCCTTCCATGGCAGAATTTGAATTCATATGGCTGAATTGTCCTGTCTCTTTCCCCAGTGAACAAGTTTGTTAGCAATGGTTCCCAGTCTGATCAACTCTAGAAATACCCTGGGCATGTTCCTAGGGATAGTACTGGTGGATTCGGGCCAAAATTGCACCATTCATTTAACAGTATGGAAAACTACAGGATGGAACTCACTTGAGTTTTCAATTCGTGAAGTAGCCTGTGTATATAGCCTGGGTCCTGTTCTGTGCACAGTGCTGCCAGTATTAGTTATTGGGTTATATTTTACATCAGTGCATGGGTGAGCAGGTGTGTGTCAAATTAAAAAATCTTATGCTCAGTGAATCTCTTAACTAAACTTGATTCTTTTTTTGTTGAAAAAATTCCATTAAAATCACTGTGGGTCAGGGCAAGTATTCACTGTTTCTATCTGTCTAATCTCTAGACTGGTGCAGTCTGAAATTTGAGCAAAAATTTTGGTGTTGATGACCAAAATGTTAGGAAAAATGGTGAATTATCAAGAAAATAATAAAAAAAAATCCTTCACGATATTGTAGAGTTTGATTAATGTATAAGATAAATATATATGAATTTCTACAGCATTTTGGTGTGCCACTATCACAAACAGTAAGAACTGTAGGTGACATTTCATATATATTAGAGAATGTTTATGTACTAAAATTAATTTCTGTAAATTAAACCTCTTTCACAAGAAGGTACCAGTTAAAAAGATAAGAGGGTGATTTGTATACAGATGGTCAGATAATTAGGAAACAAGCTGAAGGACAGTTATCCAGTTGGTTATGTTGGAAAGAGAACTCCTATCTGGAGAGCCTGCAAGTGTTTTTCAATGTTATCTTATGTAACATTCCTATTAAAGGCTTTGGCACACAAGTAGGTGTGTACTAATGAAATTTGATAATGACACATGGGTGGATGGCTGGCATTTATTCTTTTAATAGTAAAGGTAGAATAAATGATTTTCATTTTATCCCTCTGGGGTACATGGGGGAGTATATGTGGGCTCTAGAGAAAGATTTTCTTTTTCTTTTTCTTTTTCTTTTTCTTTTTCTTTTTCTTTTTCTTTTTCTTTTTCTTTTTCTTTTTCTTTTTTTTTTTTTCTTTTCCTCTCTTTTTTTACAAGTCAATTGGAATACAGAACTACTCAGCTTGGATGTTGCTGTTGTGAACTGATGCTACCGAAAGAATATATTCTTACTATAATGCAACATTTCTTAATTTATAGTGCTAATTCAGCTTCTCTGAGGACTCATTACTTAAAGTAACATAAAGGATATTTTTTTGTTTTGTTAGAACATTACTTAAACCACACAAATGCTTTTTTTTTTATGTTAGATTTTTATTGTGATGGTGCATTTAACTAATGGTGCATTATGATGGAACTCTTATTGGAGACTGAAATGAGCGTTACTTGAATACAAAATTAATTCATCATCCTCTGTGCTAATAAAAAACCCCTAGCAAATGAATTCATAATGGTGCCACTTAATGTGCAACTTTTTCCTCCTTAATTGTCTTTATAAGGTGAGAGAAGTGTTGCAATTCAAAGTAATATTGGAAGTAGTCTGCTGTTAGCGCAGGAGAGCAGGCTTTTAAGAGTGTAATGTCTGTGTATATCTTGTATCTGATTTGTATATATTTGTAGAGGCATATATTTATAAACCTACACAGACAAACTTTTGTGTTATTTCATGAAGATCAGCAGAAATATATACACACACCTCAACATGGTCATGCATGTGGCCTAATTCTAAGTAGCCAGCAATACTATTACCTTCTGCTCTGTGATGAGGATCTGTCTTTGAGGAAATCCTGGAAATCCATCAGAGCTGTGCAAAGTGCACAGGGCACACTGCCCAGAGTATGCTCTCATGGTCTGGCACATACTGAACTAAAGTATTTCCATATGACAAGGGGAATCCTGACTCAGGTGTTCCTAGCCACATAGTTTCATTCTTTGAGTCAAGGATGAGTCATCATGGTGCTTGTCATCATGTAATTCAGAATACTTCCTGGCCTGAAAATACCAAAAAATCCTTTTGAATTAAACTGAATTTGCTGAATGCATCCCAAAGGATGTATCACCATCCAGAGGCAGCCCAGAATGAGAAGTGAGAAGATGTGCCTGAGGGTGGACAAATAAGGCGGGTAATTTCTTTGTTCTCACTCTCACAGTCAGATCAGGTAAATTTTTCTGTAAAATCTTAAAGACTGAAGTATGGGTATCATCTTTATATATACCACACTACTTAAGTGTGGAAGTTCTCTTAAGGACTTTATAATCCTTTCTGCCAACTCACTTTGTCTTTTTGCCCTGTGCATCATTTATACCTTAATGAAATAAATCAAAGTTCTGTCCCTTAAATCTCACATTTTGCATGCTTCTTGCTCACAATTTCAAGAATAGGGAAATGAATTAGGTTGACTTTTAAATTAAATCATTAGCTAACTTTCACTAAAAATGATTCTGATCTCAAGCCAGTATAAGTACACTCAAATAACTAGACATGATGCCAGAATCTCTTCCTTTTTTGCTCAGTTTTTAGTTTAGGTTTGGACGTAGGGGGAAAAGGAGACACGAGGAAGATATTTTCAACTATTAATAATTTGTATAATGTATTTTTTTCTTTACCATCTCCTGGAAGGTCAATTTGTGATCAAAGTTTTTATTTTCCAAAAATGAACAGGACTTGGTATTTTAGGGTAATTTGGCATCTGTATGCCAAACACTTGTCACTGAAGGCAAAAAGGGGCATTATCCTTGCAGCATAATTTTCTCTGCTCAGCCACAGGACTTCCATGCAAATTTCCACTTGACTATGGACTAGTACCATGCCTGCTTTGACTCCATACCACAAGTGAACCAGGAGCTCACAAAGGGCACCTCTTTTGTTTATCTCCTTTTCTTGTTATTAAACTAACATTAGAAAGTAAATATAAATGAGGTTAAATGTTTGTCTCCTGCGATTATTTCTGTTCAATAAAAAGCCCAGCTAAGTGTGTGGGATTCAGAGTACATACTCATAGTCAGAGTACAGAGTACTAGTACAAATGTACAGAGTACATTTATCCTCCTAGATAAACATCACTCAGTCTCTTGTCAGGCAAGGACCATGACTTGAAGTACTGTAAAATGGCTACAATGCCAAGGAGCCCTTTCCCAGGACAATTTCAAGTGCTGAATGTTGCATTTGGGGCAGGGGGTGGTGGTGGGGGAATAATTAATTCTGGTGCCATTTTTCTTAAAGAAATCTTTCTGCGATCAAAATTCTTTCTGCCTTCTACTATAGGCTTCCCAGGGGAAAGAATGAAGGGCTGATGTTGCCCATTTTTCTCTTTTTTTATCTCACAGAAGGGTCGGTCTTAATTTCTTTGATAAAGGAGTTGAAGTGTGAAGCAAATTTGGAACTGCTGGGAAGCAGCAGAGCACTGCTTCTCAGACCTAGGAAAGGACTGTCTAATAAGGACAATTTTTATGGTTAAAATCCAATAGGGTTAAGGTTACCTTTGGAAAATTGAGTCTTAAAAGATTTGAGAAGATATGGGGTTCTCAGTTTTTCCTCAGTTTATACTAATGCTGTTTCTCTTCCGGTGTCCGGAATTTTCCAGAAGAAACTGGCTTTTTGTCTTCTCAGTCTCTAGCTGGTCATCCCTGAAGTTTTTCTTAATCGAAGTAGCGGGCAAGTAGAAGTTTGGAAAGTTGCCTTACTGACTTTCTTTTTCAAATAGATGTGCAGATAGTCTTTTTATTTTGCTCTGGAAGCACAGCAGGGCTTTGTTTTAATTAATTCTGTACTTCTGAAGAGTTAGTTCTGAGGAACTGTGCAGATCTGTGATACCCCTTTTCTTTAGCCTTCTTGGAAGACAAGTCCAGTACTTTTGGCAGAATATTTATTTGAGAAAAAGATATTACTACATAAGAAGTGTATGGATTCTAGAACTGATTATTAAAACTTTTTAAAATTAAATTAAGAGAATCTGTGTGTTAGCAAGCTCTGAAATCCAGTCTGTGGTAAATACAAAAGCTGGGCTTTGAGAGGACTTTAATTAATTAAATAATTAATGCAAATGTGGGGGTTTGTGTGTATTACAGACCCTACACCTTGTGCTTAATTTTCATTTTCTTTGTGAGTCTTCAGCTCATCCCTTCTTCAGGACTCCTGTTGTCACTGGTGGATGTAACCTGATCGATGCCAGTTTATAATGTCTTCTGGACAGATGTCAGTGCACACAGGAGGAAGTTTTCAGCAGTGAGGAATGGTATTGCAGAGCAGGAGAGACCAGCATTCCTCTCTTGATGACTGCCTGAGCCGTGGGACAAGGGGTACTTTTGTGTGCTTTTGGATGCTATTTAGAAATGTCAAACTCTATAGCAACACCAGAAAATGTTGACTCGCCTTTTTAGTAGCATTTTATCCTTGTTGTTGTACCTCTGGATTTTTAAGCCACATAATAGTACTGCCAAATGATCATTAGTAAGCCTAATCACCATTTAAATGGAAACAAGTAGTGTGAGTAAACGAGAGATATGAAGTTCATTATTTCACTTTGCAAATCAGTAACTCCAGGGAAATTTCCATTTTAATATGCTGTTTGTTTCAACATAATGACTAAAAGGTTAAGATCACATATACTCTGTAGATAGTGTAAACAAGCATTTCTTTCAGCCTCTTTTATTGTCTGAACAGAGGCTCATATGCTGTAAGATTAATTTATTTACTCACATGCTTACTTTGCCTTACTAAGCACTTTGATATCTGTCATTCTACTTTCCTTCCTTCTAATGTCTGCATTCTTAATTCCTGCTGAAAATATTTGCTAATAATGGTGTTGTGTGTTGATAAGTTGTTTCAATGCAGAGAAAAGAAGTTGTAGAATATGACTTTTACCCTTTAGCTCTGTATTTCATAGAAACCTGTGTTTTCTCTGGACATATGTTATTTATTACACTATTAGGTTTACATCAGAAGATCAGTGATCATGCTCAGGTATTAGTACATAAATAAGGCTGTGAACTTCAGAGGTGCTTTGTATGACATTCAAGATTCCATTTTACCTTAACGTCTCACCCTGTTTTGCCAATGGCTCTCACCCTCACTGCTGTTTTACCAATGGCTATTGCAGTGTTGTTAACATTTTTAGAGAAAGCATACACTGGACTTTTACAATTTAAACCAGAGTCTGTTCTTTACATTTTCCCACCTTTTTCTTTCCTTGTGTTTTACTGCTTCAGGGTAGAATTACGTTAACTGTGCAATGTTGGGAGGAATGGGAATTGTATTAGTTCAGAAAATATCTTCCATGCTTTTGAATAAATAAATAAAGTAAAAAGATTATCTGGAGCACTGGCAGATTGATTTAGCAAAGAGACGGGGGTCAGAGATTTTTACTTGTCTTAATGGTCTTGGTTAGGGAATCAGAGCATCCTGTTGAGAAAGACTGGTATCCTCTGGTGTCACCAGTGTCAGACTGCACTATAAACATGTTAGTACCTGAATTATGAATTGCTTGCCCCATAGATGAATGTTTGTCAGTCTCTGGGAGACAGATGTCACAGCCCAGTGAAGGCCTGCTTATCATTCATGTGGTCACTTCTATTACCTCTGCTTGGACTGTGCTGACCTGCTATTAGTGACTCTAATTTGATTTGCCCCACCAGTGTCATGGGCTGTTTCTTCCATTACTTTAGAGATTTAATTTACAGGGTAAACTCCATCACTTGAACGAAAGAATTTTTCATGACATGAAGAACAAGTTCTTTTTGAAGAGTAACATGGTGCTGGCTATTTATCTTGGTCATCTCTAAGGCATGAGGCTTAAATGGCAGTGAATGCCACTATATTCATATGTTGGTGCTATTTCCAAAATACATGAAATACTGTATTTTTTCTCATTTCAGCTATATTACAACATCTAAAAATGATTCTGTGCACAATGTTATGAAAGACCAGTTACAGCTATGAATAAGTTTGTCTGCAGTTGAGCCTGGACTCACATTGAAAAGACTGGCACATAGATATGACAGTCACTGTAACAGTCAAATACATTAGCACCTGTATCCTGATTTTTATCCTAATATTATTTGTTCTGAATACTTAAAAACATGAGGAAGAAATCCTAGATATCTGAGGATGAATTTCATATCATTAGTATAATGTTATACACTTCCTGAACTAAAAAACTTAGTAATCACTAATTGATTTTTCAGTATGTTTGAACTCAAAGCAAACCTTGACTGATTATTAAAAAAAAAAAAAAAAAAAATTCTTACATATTCAGAAGTGTAACTACAAGAGCTTGATTTTATGTGCTAGTGAAATAATTTTAACTGTTTGCTAGAAGCTTGTTTTCCTGTGTGGCTAAGACCATTCTTCAGGAGAATATTTGCCAGCCTTTTAGTGTTGCATTCTCAAAAATGCCACCTGAATTAATTTCTGATGCCTTGAAGAATTTCAATGCTTTATAGTCTCCAGTCTAAGGGTGCAACCAAGGCCCATGAAAACATGACTTGGTCAGTGAAAGTGGGCAGGGCTTTCCTCATCCAAACCTAACAAAAGAAAGAAAGAAAGGAGGAATGAATGGGAGAAAACTGCCTGCTAAGTTCTTCAAGGGCTGCATGACTCTGAGGTCAACAGAGGAGACAAGAAGGGGAAAAGGCACCTGTGAATAGTTTGACTTCCAAGGAGAAGGGACAGCATGGGTAGGTATATGAGAGGGTTGAATAAAATTTATGCCAGATCATTTGGACACTTGCCATGGTTTCAGCTGAATCAGCCCAAACTTTCCTAGCACGGTGGGACTGTCTGCAAGGAGTGAATTAAATGATCTTGTGCTTGAATGCCTTCACCCGCACTCTGCCAGTCCATTTCACATTAGTTTTCTGAAGACAGAGAAGCAGACAG
The DNA here is from genome assembly GCA_013399855.1 of Oxyruncus cristatus. NCBI lineage: Eukaryota > Metazoa > Chordata > Aves > Passeriformes > Cotingidae > Oxyruncus > Oxyruncus cristatus. Next base: position 8,617 of record VXAY01002939.1, on the reverse strand, counting down.
TGAAGTCTAGGTTTTCTGATTACTAAATTATAATTCAGTAAGATATAAATATATATTTATATGCACACATGTTCAAGTACATATGTGTATGTGAGTATGTTTGTGTTGTACTTGTTTGCTTTCAAGAAAGGCAAACATTAATAATTTTTCAGATTCTGTCTGGCAGTAAACTTATACAGAGAGTATATGGCATCCCCAATGAGTTACGTGGGAGTATTTGTTATTCAAAATGTTTTGACTGGCAAAGCAGGCCATGTTGCTCTTTCTGTTCACATGAAACTCAGAGAGAATGAGGTTTGCGCTGTGAAGACTTGTGATTATTAATTTATAATTCACTCTGTGCAACTGCTCTGTTTTATTCAGTTAGAAATAAAGTTGTCTCACAAAGATCTTATTTGGAATTTCAGAGGATATCTGCCTCTGACATTTTTCCTTGTGTTAGTGCCACCTCTTGAAATTTGGTCCTAATTCAGTTAAGAGGGGTGCAAACGTGGATTAGAGCAGTAGAATTACAACACAGAATCTAATTGCCAAGTGTTTTTTCTATCAGTGATCCTTGCCTATCTGTCAATAAGCTGGTCATCTGTTTATGTTGTCATACACTTTTCATATTTGAAGAAGAGAATTTCAGCAAGGTACGTGCAGTGGGATAGTATTAAATTATAAAGAAAAAAATTCCATTTTTTATGCAAATTAATTTATTTACACAAAAGTACAAGAAACAAAAGAGTAAATATTCAGAGACATTCTCTGGTGTCATAGATCTACACACAGAAATGGAATTGAAGTTTTCAGGAAGCTATTTTTATTTAGGATCAGGTTCTTTTACTGTTTGCTTTGAGGCACATAAACCACTGGAGAACAGGCAGAAAGGAAAGGATTGAATCTTCCATATTCTGGGACTCCTCTCTTACCTCAGTAAGTGCAATGAAGCTTCTGTCATTTCAGAAATGAAGGGCCTGGTCCAGAAGGTACTCCTGGCTGCTGAATGATATAAAGGATGCAATTCCAATTAGAGAATGTGGTCCATTAAGTATTTTATATGTTTAACTATTTAAAAAATATTTTTCAAACTCTTCAAGCACTTTTTGCATGTATTTAACAGCCAAAATCACGGCTAACTGTACATTCACTTTAAGGGAAATGCATAATCCTTCTACTGAAATGTCTAGTCAAATGCAACAGTAAACCGTTCCCTTTTGAAGTCGATCTGCAAGTAATTTAGCACAATGAAAGAGATACTACTCTTTTTGTTTTCTAGTAAAACTAACATTTTCTGAGTTTGCAGCGTTTGAGCACCAAGTTGGTATTTCAGGGTAGTCAGGTCCCCAGAATTCAAAACCTGAGAGCTTTACTTCCAGTTTCTGCTGACAGAGCAGCAGAAAGGAATGCTGACTGCAACAAGCTTCTGAGCCTTAGGCGTGACTGAAGCTTACTTGACAAGATCACTTACTAAACCCAATGTGCCTGATGAGACTCAGTCACAGTGGAATATGACAACAATGCAGAGTGGTGGAGAAATAGGAAAGACAGCTGAGTCACTATATTTACAAGTCACTAATCCACTCTGTGTATAATCACTTAAAAAACCTATGGATTTGGACAAAATATTTATTGTGGCTTTTTTTTTTTTTTTCCTTGGGACTAATCTTCCTGACTTAATAGTGTCTGTTAAACAGAAATTGAGTTTTATAATCAAAAATGCCGGAGGAGGAAGGGAATGGGTTTATTTTATGGTGAAGAAAAAATTTACAGAGCTAACTGGGTTAGCTGTTATTGACAAAGATCTCAGAAGAATTTATAACCATGTAGATATAGCCAGTAATATTCCTCATACACGTCTTCTAGTACTGACACAAAATACCTCAAAGAAATAGCAATTAAACCTATGGGTTTTCTAAAAAATACAGGCTATTTTCAAAGAAATATGTTTTAAAGTGCATGATTACATGAGTTTTTTAAAGTAAGATGACATAGAATTGCATCTGGAGACCTTTAAGATATTCTAAATTTGCATAAGTTTAAAATTACTATAGATCAATTTGTGGGTTTTTTTGGACACATTATACTATTCAACTCCTTGAGTCCTGGCTGTGTGTGTTTCTTGTGAGAAATGTCTATTTGATATTCCTGCTAGAACCATTTGGTTTCTGCAGGAAGGGCCATGGAAGACTTTTGGCTTGGCTTCAGCTGTCACTGATCCTTGGCATCAAACATCAGGATCCTGGGTGAGCGGGAGCTTAGAAGGCAATTGCTGGGGAGCTGAATCTGAACAAAGTAACAGGAGGAAGAGGGAGGAAAATCAAGATACATATATATTTTTAATATAATTTTAAAATAAAATATTTAATAATTCTCTCATTTTATTATTGTGAGTCATAAAATTTGGGGTGTTTGTAATGTAAAGGTATGAATAAGGAGCTTATTAATACACTGGAGATGTAATGAATCTTGGGAGCTGATGTGAAAAAAGAGATACAGTTCACTGGGTGAACTGGTTGGGAGTTTTATAGTAGACCAGGGGTGTCTATTCTGACTGGGAAAAATGGCAGATCTGAGGAAGGAGAAATGGGAATCTGGAGCTCTTTGTTCCAGATTAGGCATGTCAAGGACTGTCTTGTCTCTGAACGTGTCCTCTTTCCTGTTAGAAATGCAGTAGATCAACATGGACTGAAGATTAGAGGCTAAATGAAATTCAGTAAAGACAACAGTTGAATGGAGAAGTCAAAATCGATATAAGAGTGCCTTGCCCACTAGGCTGTCATAGGAAAAAAATACCTAACAAGAAAAAATGTTCCCTTGAGTTCTGAAACAGAAACTGGAAACTATAACACAAAGATTAATTCAGGAAAAATACATGAGATAGGACTGATTCACCCCCTGAAGAACATCTTGTTCCTAGTTGGGATCATAGTTGTTGACAGTGTGACCTGCTGGATATAAAGCAGTCCTTGAGAATAGAAAATAAGCAATCAAATATGTTTTAGTTTTAGCCCACCATTGTATTCCATAATAAATAGTCTTCATAAGGAAGACTTGCATAATTGAAAAACACTTACACAAAGAGGGAAATAATCTCTATATAAACATATAGACAATAAGTGTAAAATCAGGCTATTTTCCTTTAAATTGTTATTAAAGGCAAAATAGTTTACATGTTTAATACTTCCTACTGGCACTGAATTCAGAGGACACTGTTAAAGGGATAATAAACAGAAAATGAAATTACAATGAGATCAGAAACCAAGGTGCAAAATTTTGAGGCAGACTTTAGCAGCTAGACAGTTAACTCAGAAACTGCTATTTTCCAGGTGCAGGGCATTTACTTATTCAAGGCTGAATATACAGAAAAGAAAACACCAACTCTTGCTTCAGAAAGTTCCCAGTAGAAGGGAGGGCACAATAGAGTGACTAACAGGAGCATCTGGAAGGTAGTGTTTGGAAGAAGTAGCATAACATTCTCAGCCAAAAGTTGTATGTAAGTGGGCTGAATGGGAATTACTGAACACACAAGGCAAGAGTGGGCTTTAGGAGAAGGAAGATACACGAATGGCCTATATTTTACTTGGTTTTCTGTGGCCTCTACACACTTTTGGGTAAATTGCTACGAAACACTTTGCTCTGAAGTGGTTGCTTTTGCTCACTTTCAATCAACTGGTGTTCACAGTGGCAAGGGAGGAAAGGGGTCAGTTAGATTAAGAATTGCAGACAGATTTACAGGCACCAGGGAACTTCCTTTTGGGGATCTAGTTCTTGTGCACCCAGTCTGTGATGTTCAACTTTAAAAGAAGTGCTAAAATCAGGGTTCTCGCATCTCTGGACTGAAGGGGATTGAACTAACTACCTTCTTCACCCATAACTCTGAGAGGTGTCTGGCATGCTGTCAGCATGGGAAGTGTCTATATGCTGTAATTAATAAAGTAGTTAATTTCTCTGCAATACAAAGAAACTACAGTTAATAGCTAATCTTGCTTTGATGCCAAAGACCAGACAAAACAATCAGAACTGATACCTGTAACTGAATGATGTGATTGCCAATTTTGACACACAGTGCAATGGCTGGGCATTATTAGATCACAGGCTTCCCGGTGCTGGAGATATCAACTACGGCCAGAAGTGTCTGGTACATTTGGTCAGAAGAGGTTGATGTTACACTTGGACTCCACCACTGTGATCAGTGAATTTCACTATTAGGTCATTTACATTTCTTCCCTATGGGCTGCATAGTCAGGCTGTTTCTAAAGAAACCTAATCTTCACAACTGATGTTTTGTAATATTAGCACATCTATCATTTACAGAATATTTAGTGGTGGTGTCATGTAACCTATGCCTGCTACCCTTTTAGAAACCACTCTCCTCTTAAATTAGATGTGGTAACTTTCTGCAGATTTTGAGGCTGAGGCCAGTGAGCTGGATTGAGATCTCTGTTCGTATTAGCACTGATTTGTTAATCTGCATAGTGGTGAAGTTTATCATCGCAAGACTGAGGATGAATTAATTGTGAAACTAAATATATTAATTTTAATAAAGTGCTTGTAATACAAATAACTTGCGATATTATGGTTGAAGTATATAGATGGAAAAATTTTGGTGGAAACAATTTTTATTTCATACAGGTTGATCTCCATCCATTTTTGTAGTCAGCTATGTAGTACTAACCCACCAAATAATCATGAAAGGACCTATCTTTGTGCTTGAATTTAAATATACATATATATCAATTAAATTCTGACATAAAATTTCAGCATATTTTTAAATTTGGAGACTGAGAACAATCCTATTGACTTCCAGAGACTGAAATGGAGCATTATGTTTCAATCCTTGAACCTTCTTATACCTTTTTCTGAATAATCTAGTAATAGATTCTCAGATGGAATTTCAGATTAAAGCACTGAACTGTGAGAACAGTCAGCTATTTCAGCTTGGCAACGTTTGGGCAAAGAAATTTATTCCATGCATCATCTATGCAAGAAGGAAGTTTGACAAGAAATAAAAAGATTAATTAGGAAAAGAAAGCTTCTAAGACTTTCCAGTAACAAGACTATCTCAAATGAAGTATGCTATGTAGAGTTTGCATGATGCAAGAATAAAATTATTTTATCTCATATTACAGGGGAGAAGAATAATTCAGTACAGTATCTAGGCAAAGAAGAATGTCATGAAAAGGAGCAATTGTAGACTGTGAATTTAATGTAATCAGATATTATTACATAAAAAAGCTGTTATTGTTAAGGTTGCACATAAAGGCAAAGCAAAAGAAAGTTCTGAGACCATCATTTTAATTTTCTTAACACCTAATGAAGTTTGCATCATGGGCACAAGGCTCAGCGCTATAGGAAGGTTGGGTTTACAAGGTCAGCAGGTCAGTGGTTTCACTGATGCAACAGTAGTCAAAGGAGGTGAGTAACGGAGCTGGGGAAGCAAAGCAGGTTGGCAGATACTGAGTGGGACCACCCAAGAGTCTGGATCATGAGACAAGTCCACGGTGCCAAGGCAGGCCTCAGGTCGTGCTGGGGAAGTTGCACCACTAACTCAGGATCCTGATCAAGCATCCGAGGCGGGTGCCAGGGTGCCTGCAGCGCAGCTCAGGCAAGGAGCAAGGAGTTGGGCTGTAGCTGAATCCCTGCCCCTGAGCGATGGGGAAGCCGGGAAGGAAGGTCTGCTGGTAGATCTGTCCCAGCTCAGTTCCAGTGGTTAGACCTCACAGCAGCAGAGCTGGATGTGGGTGTGGGTAGCCCTTCCCTGGGGAAGTGGAGCAGCAGCCTCTTATGTGTTTTGGGCTGTGGGTTAAATGGCCTTGCACAGCAAAGCAGATTTAGCCTTTACTGAAAAAATTCTCCATCGATTTTGTTTTATATGTAAATTCCTGATGTCATGCAATTTTCTAACATTTTATTTTATGGCTATTATTTTATCTTGTGTTGAACGGATCCAGTTATTAATTTCTTTTACATGAAATAGTATTTACCATAAAATAAGTTTATTTTAGATGAGTAACTGAAGTGGATATTTCAATACTTTGAATGTAGACTAATGTTTGCATTAAATACTTGTGAAAACTTTCTCAATTTATGCCTATGAAACCCAGAAACAAAGAATAAACTTCACATTAGTCCTTAACCTGTTAGGCCCTGTGAGTCTTTCAAAAATATTGTCACAGCAGTTGGTTTCTGAGTGACCCACCACTTCAACAAAATATATCTTAAAAATTTCCCCACAAGAGAAAAAACAAAGCAACAGGAGTACTTAGTTTACACAATGACTTCTTTTTTTTCAGTTTTTCATCTGTTACTAGGAATAGATGTATGTGTCACACTAAGCCTGATCAACCAGGATAAAGCTGTTGCTGCTGTTTGTGTGAGCGCTGATTCCTGGATGAGGGAAGGAAACAAAAATTAAGTAGTTTCCTTCCAGTGCTATGATAAATCAACATTTTCCATTTAGTAAATTGCTTTATTCACAAACACTCGAAGTGGAATTTGGAATTTTTGTGAAGGGGAAGCTTTTTCTTCTACAGTCTTCTCTTACTGCTAAAGGCACACTGCCTTCCTGGTCTTTCCAATTTCACAATAGAAGACAGTAAATCCATAAGGTAGGGTGGCATTAAAATGTAGGAAAATAATCTAATTCCTTGTCATGAGACTTTAGAATTTCATGAGCATATTTTCTTCATTTTAACTCAAGTTTAATCACAAATTCAATACTGCAGCTGGGCATTCAGTAATGTAGCTTACCTACTGTGTAATGATTTTCAGTTCAAGTCCCACTGACTTCATATCCATACTGATATTCTTTAGTTCCATATTAAAAAAAAAAAAAATCCTTGGACTTATTTGCAAGTGGAAGTACACTATATTCAAACTTGGTTTTCAAAGAACTGCTATACAACTATATACATACAACATTTGTCCTTCTGGTGACCCTTTCTTTTTGTGATTGCAGTTTTGACAGGTGCTTTTGCTTCAGGCCACTCAGAGGCTTTGCACTATTAACTGTGGTGACATTTTTCTCTCTTGAATTGTTCCAGGAAAAAAGGTGATGAGAAAGTTCGACTTTCCTTTTGTTTCACTGTGTGTCTTAAGGGCTTAATGTCAGTGCCATGGTGACAGAGTTAACATTCACCTCTAATTTCTTCAGAGGAATATGTATCAGGGCACAGATATTTGAATGGGTTATGAAAAATATGAGAATGTTTGTGTCAACATATGTGGAAATTATCAATAGTAAAGAATCACCAACAGTGGGATGAAATCACTGTTAGCATTACAATCGTGATCTAGATCTATAGCTCAAAGAAATCTTCTTTTTAACAGTTTCAAGGGACTCAGAATCAGTTCTTTAGTCTATGATGAAAGAAACCTAGAGGACTGAGGTCACGATCTCACTGCAATCTTAAGATCATTTGGAAAAGAAACCTTAAAAACCATAGCCCATTAATTTAATCAGACATGACACTTGCTTTAGTGGCTTAGGAAGACTTTATAACATATAGAATTTTACCTTTATTTCTTTATTGTCTTTTCTGATTTATTGCCTCCTCTTTTTTTTTTTTTTTTGAGCCCTCTCTTTTCTTATTCTTCACAGGTTAACAGTACTGGAATTACTGTAAATCACAATGTTTGTCTCTGCCACATTCACCTTAAATATGTCATAAAACTTTTGATAGTTGTAGGAGGTGAGAAAGCAATTGCCTGTTGAAAGCTTGATTTACTCTGTAGTTCAGAGTCAAAAATTGTGTTTTTTTTTTTTTTTTTAGGCTATTGGATTGAGAGAGAATTCTCTCATGTGAATAAATGAATTCAGTAGTCAATAAAAACTACAAAACAAAGCAAACCCCAAGCATTCTTTTTCAAGTTATATACAGATTTAAATCTACATATGTGGAATTTTATTAGGATTAATCTCTCAAAAGCACTAGTTACTTCTCTAGCACCTTTTTTCTTTGAATGAACACATCTTTTTCTTCTGTGTGTATATGTGTGTGTGTATATATGTATGTATAGCTGTATAAATAATACACTTATCCATATTGTCTTATCTGTATTATTATTAGGTATTCTAGTGATACTGCTGGTGCTGAATGAATCTGTATTTTTATGCTAGAACTATTCTGGCACTGAAAATAAGTTGCTTGAAACTTCTCTTTGGAAAATAGGTAATGTGTAGAGAGGGTGTCTAGTTCAATGTTTATCTCATTAATCTGGCTCCAAGGAGACCTGGTTATGATTCTTTGCTCCACCACAGGTATCTTATTTGACCCTTAACAAATTGCTATACCTCTGTATCTCCATTCTTCAAGCTGCCAAATGACTGAGGATGTGTGTTTATCTCTCTTGAGAGGGGGCAGGTTGGCAGTGAATAGGAGAAATGAGGAAGGTTTTGAGGATAAACACTCAAACATGGCAATAATGGTATTGTGAAAGATCATCCCCCCCTCAAAAAAAAAAAAAAAAACCCAAACAAAACAAAGACATAAAAAAAACCCAAGAAGAAAATAATCTATGTGAAATTATCTGGACTGTTATTTTCACAGGCCAGTTTTGATTTCCTTGTACTGATAGTGGTGCTAGTGTAACTGAATAAAATGCTATCACTCCCTTTATATATATATATATA
>VXAY01002937.1:10478-31040 GCA_013399855.1 Oxyruncus cristatus | reverse complement strand
CCGGCCGCGGGGTCCGCGGCTGTGGCTGTGCCTGAGCACCCCCGGCCTCGCACCGGGGGTTCGGGATGTGTTCTGGGCGTGGGATAACGCAGCAGGTGCCTGTGAGCTTGTAGGGTGCACGGTAACGTGCAGCAGACTCCATTCAAAGCTAGGAGAAAGCGGTTTTTCCGCCACGGGTGGCTGAGCGATGGCACCGGTTCCCCGCACAAATTGTGGGGTCCGTGTCCTCGGAGATGCTCAAACCCAGCTGAATGTGGTCCTGTCCCCCTAGGCAGGGTGGTTGGACGGGGTGATCGCCAGAACTCCCTTACAGCTCAAAGTACCCTGATTTCATGAAGGGAAATTTCGGAATTAACCTGTGCCGCTTCCTGTCTTTAGAAACTGAGTTTTCTCTTCCCCTGAGTTGCTCAAGTAACCCCTGCTCCCCAGGCATTTGGATGCTCATATAGGCAGAATTGGCATCCCAGTGTAGCAATCCGTTTCGTTTTCATGGCAATGGTACTGCTGTAGAGAATACATTTTATATATATTTGTGTATATATATATCTCTCTCGAGGTATACATATATATAGTAACAGTAAATATAAAGATGTTATAAATATATATATATATACACGTTATTGCATTGCAATAATACTCCAGAAGGTGCAGGCGATGGATCTTCCATCAGCACCCGTTGCAGCGACTGGCTGCTTGGAGATGGGCTTGAGCAGGTTTGGTGGGTCTTAGCTTCCTGATATCTCTGGTCACATTCCAAGGGCTGCTGTCAGCTGAGAAGGAAGACTTGAGGTGTGGGGGAGGTAAATTAAGTTGTAGTGGTGACAGTTAAGCCACTTGTCACTACTGAACAGGGATAGTTAAGCTGATTGTCACCACTAAACACAGTCACAGGAGTCAGGGCATGGAGGGGCTCTCTGTGAAGAGGATGAGCCACCCCTTCTGAGCCTCTGGGCTTTGTTAACCAAACTGAAGGAGCCCCTCAGTGCTCTGAGGCTTAGTCCTGTGTTATGTGGCACATGCTACATTTCTCTGGTTGATATGTTTGAAGTGTCCTGTGCTGCAGTGAAAAGGAGCTCAAATAAACACCTTTTTTTGTGTGTATACTCTTCAGTGCCTTTTTTCCTTGTGCTGTTCCATCACTGAGGTGTCCCGTGTCTTTCTTTTCCAGTGGTTCACTGTAGATGTTCCAGATGTTTTTCTTTCCCTTCAAAACGAAGGATAATAAAACGGCCTCGAGTCCTGACGTTCTTAAACCTGCCTGAGGATGTTCTGTTTCACGTCCTGAAAGGCCTCCCTGCTGCTGACATCCTCTCAGTCAGAGCTGTAAGTCTGCTGCTGCTTCCCCTCTGGCAGGTACCACGGCTCAGCCCTGCCTTCAGGAGCCTGAACTGCACATGGAACAGGCTTCTCAAGTCAGAGTGAGCCTGAAGAAACCCAAAGAGTACCTGCAGGGATTAGATTTTTGCTTTCCTAGTGGCAGTTTTATCTCTCACTGCTCAAGCTTAAGAGTAGCAGTGGTATTTGAGCACTCTGTGCTCAGTTTCTATGGCAATTGTCCTGCTGGATCACTGTGACTAAACAAATTGGTCCTGGGACTTTTGCCTTAACTGGTTAGCTACCTGATAATGGCTATGTTTAACTTGTGATTAATTATTTACCTCTCTAAAATTAGATTGCAAACACCTGCTTTCCTGTTGGTTCCTTTATTTAATTATTATTTTGTGTTCCCTCCGTGCAGGTGCACTCACACCTTAAATACCTTGTGGATAATCATTCCAGTGTTTGGGCACACGCAAGTTTCCAAGACATGTGGCCTTCTCCAAACAACCTGAGAATGTTTGAAAGGTAAACTTTAAATATCAAATTTGTCTGGACTTCTAGAAGGGGACGTTTGAAGGTAGATACGCAGTTCTGATGAGTCTTCAGTGTAATTGGAGGATCTGACTTGTACAAAGAGAAGTCTTTGGTTTGGGGGAGGAAAAATGGTTGATTTCAGGTCTAAGCTGCAGCTGATCACTGCTCTCTCTTCAACCAGAACAGAACCCACGGCATGTACCAAAGTGATTCCTCTTTATGGGCATCAGTATTCATATTGGAGCATAGTACATTAACTGAAATCTTGGTGCTTACATATGAATGACCAAGTGAGATGAGAGGCTCCAGAGAATAACTGTATTTTTAAGTCTGAATTGGCTTGGTCACTTCTTGTGTAAAGCAGTGTTTTGAAAAATAGGTGAACTTCAGTAACAAAGTTTGAGAGGGTAACAATAAATTTAAAATTCCATCTTTAAAAAGATGGAAAATGTCTTTTTATCTATCTGATTTGAAGGGCATCCATTGCTTTTGTAGTGTCAGAAATTTCTTCAACAGGTTTAAATGCCACAATAATTGTTTTGCTTCCGACTGCCACTCTGCAGATGTTCTGTCTGAGGAAGACCCCTGTGTGTGCATCAATTTGGGAGGGAGGAGCACAAGGACTTGATGGTTTGATGCATGCCCATGAGGGTGCAAGTCCCAAAATGTGCATTCTGGTGTTGGGAATGATTTCAGCCTCAAACACCTTCTTTGTTTGCCATTCAGGGCTGCTGAAAGTGGTAACTTTGAAGCTGCTGTGAAGCTGAGTTTGGCGTACCTATACAACGAAGGCTGTGAGTGTGGAAGCTTGTCCTGGGGTCTTTGGGGAACATAGCATGGCAGAAGGGAGCTTTACATTTCAGTGCTTGACCACTGGCCACTAAACTACCAGTCATGGGACAGCACAGAGCCTGTGAATTCGGACTTAGGAGTTGTCCTCTGCAAACTTCTGATCAAACTCAGCTGCTTCCCTGATGGGATAAAAACGTGTCGAAAGAGCCTGACAAGTGCCAGGAGGAGCCTTCTCACAGAGGGTCCTGGCAGGACAGGCTCTTCCACACTGGTTTGTTTGTGCACCAACAGGAGTTAACACTGCTGTGAGGGTTGGGATTTGCAACCCCCCTGCCCTCACCTTGGGGTTATATATTCCTTAAGTCTGACTGTAGTAAGATTTTTAAGGCACTAAATGGAAGGAATAGTTCAGTCTTTTCCTGATTGTGTCCTATTATGTGTCTTGGCCTTGCCAGGCCAGGCACTGTGAACCAACTCTCCCTGAGCTCTGTTTTTGTCTTTGGTTCAGTGTCTATCACAGGTCACGGCCGTGCAGAAGTGAATGGAATAAAGGCATCTCACTACTTCAGCTTGGCAGAGCACCTGAATGTGTGTGCGGTGCCCTTCATCTGGCTGTTCATCCGTCCTCCCTGGTCCTTCACTGGAAGCTGCTGTAAAGCTGTGGTCTATGACAGTCTCAAAGCAGAGTGTCAGCTGAAGAAGGTTTGGTTTCTTTCTGCCCTTGACTTTCTTGTTATTTTGGAAACAATGCTTTTGTTCCCCTAAGGAGCCTCTTGTGCTCTTGTTGCTTCAATGACTGTGGCTCAATCATTTTACTGAATTTATTGCCAAACCACACATGATATACCCCAGTGCCAGAGGCCTGTACTTTCTGTTCTGAGAGGTTCAGTGCTGTCTTAGAGCTGACAAAACATGGAGAAAAGCAAGGGGGAGGAGTGATTGAAAGACAAGCCAAAGCTGTAGTCTGGAATTACCAGCAAGAATTGCTGTGGTTCTTAGTTTAACAATCTTTATCTTTCTTCAGGCTCAGAAAGGATCTATTCTCCACAGCTTGGCTAAGGTCTTGAATTTCTTTGAGGTGAGCAGTGTTTCTGATGTGATGTTTGGGTTTGTTTGATGCTGGTGCTGTTTACCTTGATTAAAAAAATAAGTCAGCCAGATGCTCCTATACTCCTCAAGTGGGCCAGGAATTTCTGTTCTCATGAGTTTAATTTACTGGTTGTTTAAAGGAACATTATTAACTTAGTTTATTGAATTGTACAAACAGTGAAATTAATTCTGGCTTAATCATGGGCTTGCAGTGTGTTCAGGTCTCAAAGGAAGCCTTCCAGTCGTAATGCCTAGCAAAAAAAAGCCTTTAGTGGCAAGCAAACCAGAAAGCTTTTTTTCTGGCTGAGGAAAAGCACTAATTGCTCCCAGAGCCTGGATCTGCAAATGAGTGGATGTGGGAGCATCCCTCAGAGGCTGGGGCACTCCCAAGGGATCGATTCTGCTCCATAGCTCTAGCACAGGGCTGTTATGTAGCTTCTGAAGTATTGAGGCATCCAGTTGAACGGGCAGAAAAAGTACCAGTGTATGCATTTTTTTCTTAGGATGAAGAAAAAAAGAAAGAATCCCTTGAAATGCTTGAGGAGTCATCCAAGCAGGGTTGTTTAATCAGCTCCTACCTCCTTTGGGAAAACAACAGAAAGGCTGCTGTAAGTAGTAACTTTTTGAATCACAACTTCCCACTTAACTTCTGGGCCTCTGTTATATGCAAGGAATGTCCTCAGAAAGAAATGGCTGTTCCTGAGCTTTCCTTCATGGACAAGGAGAGCACTAAGAACTCTCTGAAATGAGCTTTGGTGTCTGTCTGGGGGTTTGAAGTGAGGAGTTGTAGTGAGGTTCAGCAGAGGTTGCTTTACACTTGCTCCACTGAAGGCCTGGGCACTGCTGACCAGTGATGCCAGTGCTCACTGGGGAGCAGGAAGGGGAGGCTCCTGCCTTGTCAGTAATAAATCTGCCAAAGCTCTCACCTTGTAATCCTGAGTGCCAGGTCTCATTTCCTGTGAGACCTTGGGCAAGAACTGGAGAAAGGTTCTTAAAAACATCATTGTCTTGGTGAGAAACAGACTGGTTGCTGAAATAATAGATGTACCCCCAGACAGTGTGTTTTCTCTGGATATTGCTACTACAGTTCTTCTGTTTGTTGTGTAAAGGCAATGGGTTTTTACATCTGTTTACATTCCTCTGTAGATGTCAGATCCTGGCAGATACCTCCAAAGTCTCAGGAAGCTACGAGACTACGCAGCAAAGGGCTGCTGGGAAGCACAGGTAAGACTGAGTTTTCCCAGAAGAACAGTCTTTATTTGGTCCTTTCTGTGCTGCCTCTGTAGGTTTAGATTTCTCCTTTTAGAAGCAGGGCCAACATTGCTGGATAATGTCAATATGGGCACATGTATCTACTCTGTACATTCCCCTCTTTGGGAAATGACTGCACACCTGTGGTACAATGAATCAAGATCCATCTTTTGATGGACTTAAAAGCCTGGCCCCAAATAATGTCTATGTTCATCATTTTAAACCAAACTAGGAACTACTGATTTAAGTAGTTGGTCATGGTCACTCTGTTTTTAGCAGGAAAACTGGAGGACCATCCTGTGCTGCTCAAGTCTCTATTTGGTAAAATAAACACACTTTCTTTTGTGTTCTCTCTCTACTACAGATAGCTTTAGCCAAAGCTTGTGGGAATGGAAACCAACTAGGATTAGAAGCAAAGTCTTCCAGGGAAATGGTTTCTCAAATCTTTCAAGCTTCCCTTCCTATCAGCAAGCAAAGCATCTTCACTGTGCAGAAAGGAATGAATGAAATAATGAGGTAAGAACTCGGATCCAGGAGTCAGGCCACACAGCAGAGACCATTCCCTGTTTCCCTCTACGTCTCTACATTGCTTCCACAACTTTTCTGGGCAACCTGTGCCAGGGCCTCACTGCCCTCACAGGGAAGAATTTCTTCCCAATATCTCACCTAATCCTGCCCTCTGGCAGTAGGAAGACATTCCCCCTTGTCCTGTCCATCCAAGGGCCCTATGAACTCTCTTTTCCTGAGTAAACACCCACAGCAGAGTCAGCTGTGTTATCCTGCCCCTCAGTCCTTACCCAGAAGTTCTGAATCCATCCCTGGGCAGAGCTTGTAACATTCCACTGCTCTCTCCCATGAAGGGCAGCTCCACCACTTCACCCTGCTGGTGTGTCCTTCCTAACAAGTACAGAGGCCATCCATGGCAGCATTCCAGCCACACGATTGTCCCACCATGGCTCTGGAACTGGTGAGATCATGATGCTGTGACTGCACACACACTCCCAACCCCTCCTGTTTATTCCCCATGCTGTGAGTGTCGGTGTGCAGGGAGCTGAAGGAACAGGCAGGTTTTCTGGGATCCAAGAGGATCCACCACATCCACACACACCCTGAAGGGGCTTGGCCTCCTGACTCCCACTTTGGGAGGCAGCTCAGAAACTCTTGGCACTGCTTATTGCCCTGTTGGATGCAATGCCATGAGCATCTTCAGACGCTGCTGCCCAAGTCCTTACATCCCTCCCTTCCCATTCTAGGTACATCCTGGTGGATTGGCTGGTGGAAGTGGCCACCATGAAGGACTTTTCCAGCCTGTGCCTTCACATGACAGTGGGGTGTGTGGATCGTTACTTGAAGCTGCGACCTGTACCTCGTGCTCGGCTCCAGCTCTTGGGAATAGCCTGCATGGTCATTTGCACACGGTGAGGATTCTGGCTGACGAACAGAGGTGGTGACTGTGATCACCCAAAATAATTCCTGCAGCTCAAACTTCTCCCCCAACCCATCCCTTGCTGGTAATGCTGGAAAGACTCTTTGGCTTCCCTCTACCTTGGCAGCTGCGTAACTGTGTTCGCATACAAACACTGCAAACTCTGCAGATGAGGCACAAAATGCAGTTCCTTGCAGGTTTTTTCATATTTTAAAACAAGGTCGTAGTGGTGGATTGCTCTAAATGCATTCCATCAGCAGCTGGAGTCTTTGACACCATATTGGCATGAGACATCCTGAAAGGGGTAAGTGCAGCAGTGGTGTTCCATGGTTTAGACTCTTACACTCAAGTGAACTGTGTGGTGAGGTGCAAAATTATCCTTCTATGCTAATTCCCTCAATATCCTGCGTCTTAACCTAGGAGAGGTTTCATAAATGAAGAATTAAGATCACAGAATCACAGATTGGTTTGGGTTGAAAGGTACCTTTAAAAACCATCTTATCCCACTGCCTGCCATGGGCGGGGACACCTTCCACTAGCCCAGGCTGCTTCAAGCCCTGTCCAGCCAGGCCTGGAACACTGCCAGGGATGGGGCAGCCAGTTTCTCTGGGCAACTCGTGCCTCACCACCCTCACAGCCTAGATTTTTTTCCATATTGGGAAGAATATTCCAAATTAGGAACTCTGTAGTAGGTGGTTCCAACTTCCAGGTGAAATAAATTAAGAACTGCAGTTCTTTCCTGGTCTGCCTGGGAAAGTACCTTGTGCAGTTTAACTGTGGTCATCTTGGGTGCATTTATCTGCCAGAGGTGCACAAATTCCCTTTCTGCTGGGGCTGACTGTCAATATTTAACGTTGCAGTTTCATTAGCAAAGAGATGCTGACGATACGAGAAGCTGTGTGGCTGACAGACAACTCCTACAAGTATGAAGAGCTGGTCAGAATGATGGGAGAGATCATTTCTGCTCTAGAAGGAAAGATAAGGGTGAGTATGGAAAGTGGGTGGAATATTTCCCCCCATGGGCTGCTGTTTAGCTTGGGCTGGGGCAGTTCTTACCTAAGGAGTTGGGGGTTTATGTGAGTGTTCCCAGTCAGCTGTGGAGCCTGTGCATGCTTCAGAGCATGGAGATGCAGAACCCTCTGCCTTCTGTAGAGGTTAAAACTTCAGTTTTCAGAGGCCATTCATTCTCTTACTGAAGAGTGTTTCTATGTAGTAGTTAAAATAAACAACAACAAAACCCCCTACAAAACAGCATCTGAAAACGACTGTTCTAAACACTCTGTGCTGGTCCTATATTTCCAACCTCTCTTCTCCTTTCTGCACTAGATACCCACCATTTTGGACTACAAAGATGTTCTGTCAAGCATAGTCTTGCTGGAGAGAAGAACTCTTCACCTTTACAGCTTCATTTGTGAGCTGTCACTGCTGAACACGAGCCTCAGTGTGTACTCCCCAGCCCGGCTGGCGGCTGCAGCTCTGCTGCTGGCCAGGATACTGCACAGCCAAGGTGAGCCACCTGGCCTGGACTGGGGCTGCAGCACCGTGTGCCAGTCTGCCTTCTCTTTTTAGGGAGATTTTGGGGTGGGTTTGGGTGTCAGTTTGCCTTGAGGCAAGATGTCCCAATCACTGTGCTCGGGGAGGTGGGAAGGGGGTGGAAATGAGGGGGACAGATATGAGACTTCAGAATGAAGAGTTGAGTTCAGCCTCTTCAGCTGTATTGGGCCACCAAGTTGATTAGAAGGATGGAGCAGCTCCCGTGAGGAAGGACTGAGAGAACTGGGATTGTTCAGCCTGGAGAAGAGAAGGCTCTGGGGAGAGATGTTAGAACCTCTTCCAGTGCCTAAAGGGGCTGGCTCCAAGAGAGCTGCAGAGGGACTTGGGATAAGGGCCTGGAGGGGACAGGACAAGGGGGAATGGCATCCCACTGCCAGAGGGCAGGATTAGATGGGATATTGGGAAGGAATTGTTCCCTGTGAGGGTGGGGAGGCCCTGGCACAGGTTGCCCAGAGCAGCTGTGGCTGCCCCTGGATCCCTGGAAGTGTCCAAGGCCAGGTTGGATGGGGCTTGGGGCAACCTGGGACAGTGGAAGGTGTCCCTGCCCAGGGCAGGGTTTGGGACTGGATGGGCTTTAAGGTCCCTCCCAACCCAAACCATTCTGTGATTCTATTTTACCTCTTAATCGCTGTGATGCACTAGAGCGTTAGCACCAGACTGTGCAAGATCTGTGTTTAAGTGAGGCTGAGGGTTTCCATCCTTAGCTGGAACTTCAGTTTGGCAGGTAAACCTCTCCTTGAAGCCAGCTGTGAACTTGAACGAACTACGCATAGGCATAAGCTTGTTAAGATCTTTATCCTATTAAAAAAAAGCTGTCTGACTACAGAACTAAGCTTCATGAATATGTAATTCAACATATGAACATATATCTCCTCCAGCACACCCCTGGACCAGCCAGCTCTCTGAATGCACCGGTTTCTCTCTTGAAGACCTTGTGCCCTGTGTGCTGAGCCTCCACCAGAAGTGGTAATGGTTGGGGGACTCTTTGTGGGGGCATGAGTACTTGGATTGCAGCTCTTGCAGATGTGTTGCACCTGCACAGTCAGCCCTTCCCAGTGAAGGAAAGGCTTTTGGGAAACTGCCTTGATCCCCCCACAAGGCACTAAGGCCCTGTTCAGGGCCAGCTGTTTTATTTCTCCCAGCTGGTCTGGCCCTGGGTCACAGAAAAGGAATTAAATGCTCATATGCTTAGAACCAAATATCCTGTCTAAGCTGCTGAAACACCAACTCCCTTAGCACAGCACTGAGGAGGCCAGGGGGAAAGTGCCTAAATTGGCAGGTTTTCCTAATGTTTCATAGCATCTAAGTCTGGGGTTTCCATCTTTCTTCCCAGCTTCCATGATGATGTCCCAAAGGATTATAGGCAGGTGTCCCTCATGGCAGTGAAACAGCGATTTGAGGATGAATGTTATGAAGAAATAGGCAAAGAACAGGTGGGTGAGCTGGGTCTGCATCTGCTGCTGTCTGACACCCAGAGCAGACCTGCCCAAGGCAGGGGGTGGGGAACTGCAGGTCATGGGAAAGGGATTTTTACTGCAGACCCTTGGAGGGAGAATATCTAAATAAAGTGGTATTTTGAAACTTGATCTGCAGAGACTCTAACTGCTGTTGAGTATCTTGGGGAAGAACTTACTGGGATAGATTTCTCCTAGAAAATAAATAGCCTTCTGCTGGCTACTTAGTCCTTCTGGGAGACTCATGGTCGAATTCTTACTGGCTCTTTTTCTTGTTTCCAGGTGATGAGTTACAGCCAGCTCTGCTCGGCTCTGGGTGTGAAGCAGGAGGACCCAGAGCCCAGTCCCTTGCATAGGAATGTGGTGGAAATTCAGACTTTCCTCAGCTCTCCCTCTGGAAAGAGAGCTAAAAGGTGAGTGTAACTCACAGCTGTGGGTGGTTCTGAAGGTCAGCCTGAGCCTTTCCTCCTCTCTGATACCCTGAGATTTGATTCTTAAATACAGTCAATTTTCTTGTCCTTACCTGGACATACCTCTTAAAGGAGCTGGAGAAGAAGACTTGGCTTTTAACACGTGACTTGTGGATTGTTTTGCCACAGGAGGAGGGAAGACAGCATTCAAGATGACAGGGGCAGCTTTGTGACTACACCCACAGCAGAGCTGTCCTCCCAGGAAGAAAGTCTGCTGGACAACTTCCTTGACTGGAGCTTAGATTCCTGCTCTGGTTATGAAGGTGATCAGGAAAGTGAAGGCGAGAGAGAAGGAGATGGTGAGCAGTTTATTCTCCTTATAAAAAGCAGCCAGGAGCTTTAAACCTGTCTTTTCATCTTTGCTTAAAACTGTTTCTCAGGCACCAGATGCCTGAACTTTCAGCTGAAGACTCGTGAGAAAAACTCTTCCCCTTCCCCGGTGGTTATAATTGCTAAACTGTCTCAGAGGTATCTGTTGTTTCTCTGCACTGCTTCAGAACCTGATGAGTAGCTGCTCAGCATTTCGAAGTGAGGCTGTTTGCAGTGCCCCAAACATGATGAACGGCCCACTGTGTTAAAAACACTAATTAGCTGTTGGTTTTACCGACTCTGGGCCTGGCTGCTTGTTTTCTAAATAGCTCTTAGTACCTTCGATCTCAGTACTCTTAGGTGTAAATAGATCTTAGTCCGAATAGTCTGAGGGGGTAGAAGACACTGTGTGAAGAGAGGGTGACCTTAGAGCTCTGCCTCCCATGTGTGAGCAGACAGAAGGTGGACACTCTTGCTTGGCTTTGTTCTGCTTGACTCTGTGCTGGGTGCCTGCTTAGTGCTGGATTTGGGCAAACTAACCTCTGTCTTCCCCCCCCTGCAGTGACGAGCCCCAGTGGGATCCTGGATGTGACTGTGCTGTACCTGGACCCTGCGGAGCACTGTGGGCAGGACTCCAGTGACGATGACGGCCCTGCCAGGGACTGGGATGTGCCTGTGGGATGTCCCCAGAGGGACACGGAGCTGCCAGGGGAGTATCTCACCCCAAGGAATCCCAACCCAGAGGGGAGCTCTGGCTACTCCTCTGTCAACAGTGCCAGTCCCTCCTCTTCTGTGGAAAGCAGCCCTGGAGTTCCCCCCAAACCTACCTCAGCACTGCCCCCTGGCAGTGCCATGAACAGGGAGCCGCCTCGGCCCCACGATGTGCACAGGAGGCAAGTCAAGAGGAAAAACATGGCAGAACACACTGAAGAGAGGCTGAACTTGGGCTTTTTAAGCCTCTGATTTCTTCGTGCTTTTAACTTTCCCAGGATTCCTGCAAACCATGTTTCTGTTGTAGTCATACAGGGATGATAGTGAATATTGTAAATACCTCCAAAAAACAACCTCTTTTCCCTCAGCCTTGTCTGTCCTGTGTTTCTGTAGCTCCCGTCTGGGCTCTTTCCTCCCTTCACAGCTGCCTTTTTACATGTCTCCTATTGTCTGCTCCTCTGCTAAGGTTCAGCTCCCTCTGAAATTTTCTAGCCCGCTTTTGTCATCCCTCCCAGTGATAGAAAAGACCTGTCCTGTCCCTTGCTTCCTCTGAGGCCTGGCACTATGAAATGAATTGACATAGGATCTCAAGTTTCTGAATGTAACACTATGCTTGAATTCTTCCATTTGAAAGACCTCTTTTGAGGTTGTGCTGCCTTCTTATTCTGGCCAGGTCTCCCTCAGCTCCCTTCTCCTGTCTATGGCATTTGCTGCACTGATACAAGGTTGTCATTGAAAAACCCCAGAGGTAAATGAAGGCTCACTGCAGGTCTGAGCTGCTCTCTTACCTACCTCTCATATGGTTTAAACCTCACTTGCCTCTTCTCATGTTGCCATGTTTTCCTCACCTGAAAATTCCTTCTGTGCCTTAACACATAGTGAACATTGGAATACCAAGGTACAAGACTTCCAGGAGGTGTCACTGAAGTTAACACTGGAACTGGACTCCAGGGCTGTTTAGAAGTTACTGTGGCATTGGCAACAGTTCAGATACACACAGTGTAGTGGGTGTTTATTGACATTGTTTTTTATAAAATTGTTTTGTTACTAGAGCTGGCTCCTGCTCTTCCTTCCCCTCATTCACTGGCCTAGGACCTGGAGAACTGCTGGGATGGTTGGGAATGAGGTCAGGTTTAGCTCTGAGCTGAGTTCTGATGGTTAAGTTGCAGTGGCACTGCCTAGAGGTTATGTACGTGAGTATCACAAGGAGCTTAAATCCCCCTCACAAACTGTATAGCCCCAGAAAGGCCTTGAATGTACCAAATAACCAGCAGCAGCCTTGGGTGCTTGTCCACAACGTTTATTACAAAACTATGTTCTGCCGCTCCAGTTAAAAAAAGTCCCTGATTTAATTGCCCTGCTCCCTGTGGCTCCACTGCAATTCTCCAGCCACTGCTTCCTCTGACTCGCCAGGCAGGAGTGTTTTCACATTAACTTGATACAGCACCACCTCAAACTTCAGCACTGGGTCACATTAAAATGGGAAGAAAGCATTTATAAAAACCTCTCTCATTCTAAAACTGGTTACAGTAAAATATCTGTGGGAAAGGCCTCACTGCAGAAAGCTCTGAACTCTTCCTGTGCAAGTTCTCTTGATCTGAAAGAAAGAAGAGAAGGGGAAGATTAATCGTTTCAGCTCCTTCCAGGAACAGGGAGTGGGGTAATGAGGAGCTGACTCTTCCTGCTGCTGAATGCTTGGGCTTGCCTGATGCAGCCCTGCGCTAAAACCAGGTCTGGCTCTGTACCGAGCCTCACTCTTGGAGGTGCCTCGTGTCTAAAACAGCCTCAGGGCTGGGGCACTAAAACCGGAGCTACGCCCTGCTTTCTGAAAGGAAAGCAAAAGCTACAGCCCAGAGCCTCAGTCCTCTTAAAAAAATTACCAGATTGCATATGTCTGCATTTTGTTATCAACTCCACAGCCCTTTGCTTTATTAACCCTTGTTCTATTCCTTCAATGTCAAGTATTTCCAGAAAAAATTGAGGAAACACAGGCTAAGCCTGGCTCTTGCCTGGTTTCAATAGGGAATGATGTGTCTGTCAGGAGGAGCAGGTCTGTGTCACCTGGAGAGATGTCACAGACAGGCTGCTCTGTCCTCAGGTACAGGGAGCAGGTACCAGCTCTGTGCTGCCATCCCAGCTGCTGGCACTCACCTAGGGCACCACTGGGACATCCACAGGGTCATAGGCTGAAGATTTCATCTTTTCCAGTGCCGCCTTGAAGAGCTGCCGCAAGGCTGTGTAGTCAGGCTTCTCCTCGTACTCCAGAGCCATCACCTGCTCCAGGTATCTCTGCAGGACCTCTGCAAAGCAAGGGATGTCACACCTGGAGCAGCACAGCAACTCCAGCCACCTCTGCTCGCCCTGCAGCTCCTCCATCCGCTCTGGGCAGCTGCACAGAGAGGAAAACCAAACCAAGGCTAATACAAAGCTCAAACACAGGATCATAGAATTAGAGAATAAAATAGAATCACAAGAGAGTTAGGGTTGGAAGGAACCTCAAAGTTCATCCAGTCCCACCCCTGCCATGGGCAGGGACACCTTCCACTAGGCCTCCAAGCCCCATTCAACCTGGCCTTGGACACTTCAGGGATGTGCAGCCACAGCTTCTCTGGCCAAGAAAATGGGATGGGGAAATGACCTCTAGCCCCAAATACTGCATTTTTAAACCCACCAGAACACCTGTCCCTTCAGCAAGGCTCACAAAACAGATCATGGGAGGCAGCCCTCTTGTTTTGCTGTGCAGAAAACAAGGGATTTGTTCCCAGCCTGCCAACCAGTCCATGCAATGCTTGGTCACCATCACCACCAGAAGCCACCATGGACCTGCAGCCCAGCACAAGAGAAGGTTCTGGCCTCAGGTACAGTCAATCTTCCTTCCCTGAGTCTCACTGCCACCGAGAACAAGCCCATACCTGGAATGGGTCTGTGCCCGAAGCACAGTCGGAGAAGGCATCTCACATCCTCTCTGTACCTGCAAGAGCACAGATGCTGTCACATGAGAAGCAGGGAGCAGGCACCTGAGCACCTGGCTTTGGCAGAGGGACAGAAACCCCAACAGCCTGAATTCAGACGGCCACATCCTCAATGGAGCAGAATCTGAGGTTCATCAAACACCTTGGGCCAGGCTCAGCCTTGGGATTTACCCCATCCCAACAGTGTACTGGGACTGAGGGATTTCAGTCATAAAACCTCCCTCTCTGCTTTCTGCTGATTTCCCAAAGGAGTAGATGATCTCTCCTACCTTTCCTTCTGCTCCACCACAGTTTCAACTCTGTCCAGCACGTTAGACCAAGGCAAGAAGCCACAGAGCCATTTTACAAGACAGTAGCCCAGAGATTCCAAGTCACTCCGGCGAGATGGTCCTGATGGGAAGAGATGTTCACATGTCACTCATGAAGGGGCAGAAGTAAAGAAATCCAAGTGCTCCATTAGGATGTGCTCTGGCACATCAATACTTCTGGGAGCCTGCTAACTCCCACCTGCCAGCTTCTGGAGGAAGATTTGCTGAACACTGGGAGAGGGGAGTCACATCCCAACCAGGAGAGGGACCAGCTAATTTGGAATGGGCTGCCCAGGGCAGTGGGGGAGTCCCCATGCCTGGAGGGATTTAAAAGCTACATGGATGTGGCACTTCGGGACATGGGTGGCCTTGGCAGTGCTGGGTTTACAGTTGGACTCAATGATCTTAAAGGTCTTTTCCAACCAAAATTACTTCAGGATTTAAATGCCTTTCCAGCTTTCATTGCCTCAAGGTCAGAGCAGAGCCTGCTACAAATCTGTTTTGGGCAGGATCCAGCCTGGCTTGTAACGGATACCTGCTAAGCCAGCACAAAGGGCCCTGTTCTCTATTCCTCACACGCCTGTAGCAGCCAAGGCTCCAGATGGAGCAGGAACATCCCTGCTGCAGTCATTGAGTGACCTGGAGAGGCACAGCAGCCCAGAGAGGCAGGAGTGAAGAGCCCAAATTGGAAGCTGGTTCCTGGTACATGTGAAGGTCTGGAAAGCAGCGGTGACAGCAATGGCGATGCGGAGCCCCAGCTCCAGGGACACTGCCACAGGAACACCTCCAGCTTGTGCCAGGAACCCAGACCCACCTGCACCTTTGTGGCTGTCCAGGCTGATGAACTCCAGGGTGCCCTCGTGAGGGGTCCTGCTGCCCTCCCGCCGAGCCACGTGCTTCCCGCCGGGGCAGTACCGGAACGCGAAGCCATAGCCTGCCAGGGTCACCTGCGGGACAGCAACAGCTCCCACCTGAGCGGGTGTGGGGTCACTCTGCTTGGTGCAGCCCCCAGTCCTGCACCACAGAGCCTGCTTGAGCACTGCACACACTGCTCTGCTGCCCTGCCCTGCCCTGCCCAGGGGTTACACTGTCCCATTTCCCAAGCCCACCTCCACTGCCAGCCCTGCTCCTGCTCCCTACCTGTGCGAGGTCTGCTGGGTTCAGGTAGATGTTCTCAGCAGTGATGTCCCCGTGCACATACTCATTCTCATGGATGTACTCCAGGCAGTCTAGCTGGGAATAAACAGAGGGGAGCCTATCAGACCCACAGAAGCTCCTGCAGCATCCTGGCTGTCGCTGAGCCAGACCCTCCCCAGCTCCCCACAGCCATGTGGAGGAGCACTAAAAGCACCATCTCACAGCTTCTAAGTTCAAAAGTCAGGTTTCTCTCACTCATTATCCCAAATTCCTTCAAGGTGATACAACACTCAAAGGATGATACTCAAATTTACAAGTGGCTTGAGAGATGCTACTTAGAGATCCCAATCAAGCCCCTGGAGCGGCTTTAAAATATCTCTGAAAGATCTGAAAGGAAGTTACAGGTCTTTTCTGAAAATGTCTCCTAGGAAGAACTGGCTGTCCACATACCAGCCGGACTGCAATCTGAAACACTGCCTTCTCCCTCAGCAGGTTCAAGCCATCACTCAGCACCGACTGAAGAGTTCGCCCCAAGTCACAAAACACCAAAAACCTACAAGAGAAAAGGGTTTTGCACATGGCAGCACCTTCCTGCTTTGGAAACCCTGCAGCAGACACTTGTCCAGCAATCCATTAGATCCCACTTCAACTCCAAGTTGACCTGGGCAAACACTTCCCTGATTTTTGATAAAACTTCTTACAGAGAGACAGATGTGCTGGTCTTGTGTTGTAGATACACAGCCTGAGTCTCCTCTTTGTGTTAAGTGTAAAGGACCAGAATAAGGTGTCCCCTGGCTTGAGGGGCAGCAGTAGCAAAAGCCACACAAGGACTGAAGGAAACAGGACAATGAAGCAAAGCATTCAATAAATTATCCAGGAGCAGTGCATAAGGTCAGGAACCCACCCAGTGGACAATGACAAAAGGACTAACAGACAGCAAGGGGAAGAGAGGGAACGCTCACAAAGATGGCCCAAGAGCTCACAGTCCCCTCACCTGTAGCTGTTTGCATGCAGTCCAAAGCCAACACAATTGGGAATGCCCAGCAAAGGCACAGAGTGCCACTTCTTCCACTTCTCCACTGCAGAGGGAAAGAAAAAGACACAGGGCAGCAGAAGCTGCTGAGGAGATCCAGGAGGAAAGAGCTCAGAGACCTCTGAAGGTCTGCTCTGCCCTGGGCAGCTGACAGCTAGAAACCTCTCTCATTCTGATTCTGCCCCCAAAATTCCAGCCTGATGTATGGGGGTATTGGCATGTCAATGTACAGAGCACTTCAGAGCATGAATGGAACTGCAGAGCAAGAACGGGATCCCTCCCATCCCAAGGAGGATACAGGGAATACCAGAGCTGGCAAAGGGGTTGCCACAGGGCTAGGGAAAACAAGGAGAGAGGAGGAAGAGGGGGATGGAGAAGCAGATTTTTACAGTCCTCCCAGAAGTGCAGGTTTGACATGAATTCCTCCACCGCTCCCACCCCTATTCTCTGGGCAGCTTTGCTCTTGCTGAGGTTTTGGGGTCCATGGAGTCAGTACCAGAGAGCACGTGACAGAACTGCCCATGGAAGGGGCACAGGAGAGAGGGGGAGCCAAGGTGGGTGAGGCTGCAGGACAGGACAGCTCCCGGGGACATCAAGACAGAGTGGGTAGAGCAAGAAAGCTTCAAAATGCCAATACTGCACTGTCCTACAGCACACACTGCTGGGAGAGCTGGCTCTTGGCTAAACTCCTCAGCACTAACTGAGCAGGGAATGAGTTTATCCTCTCCTGGCCTTCTGAGAGACTCATGGAACTGGTGAGAGAGGGATGCCAGTTGTCCTTAGTCCTTGCCCTCCCGAAAAGCACCAACCTGTGCCTGCCTTGGCAGCTCGCTGGAAGAAATTCTGTTCATTGTATATCCTCCCATCTTTGGCATCCTAAAGGGAACAGGAAGGAGGAGCATTATTTCAGCCACACACATCCTGCTGAAAAGGACAACTTGGGCAAGATTGCTACAGGACCTTCACTAACCATTTTAAAGAGAGCAATGTCCCCGCAAAAAAAATTAAAGAGAGCTCAGGTGTTTTAGTTCACTCTTCAATGCTGCCCCTAACAACCACATAAACTCTGAGCATCAGCACAGAACAGGGGAGTGGCTGTCTCGGGCAGGGCCTTTCCAGCAGTGCCATTTACAGCTGTCTGTGGGTGAAGGACAGCCAGGCACTGCAGCCCATCTGGCAGCCTGGAGTGAGCTCTAGTCCCAAAGCTGCTACATTAAAGGAAGCCAGAGGTGACCTTCTACTCACAGCAGGGATGAGGGCATTTCTGCAAACAGGCAAATCTCAACAGAGAGCTGTAACACTTCATTCTAGCTGTCAGAAAGTGAGACAAGTTAAAATGTCTGTATCTGTGATATTTAAGATATTGGTGCCATTGAATGACCTCAAATGCACATAGTTTATGCTCAGTATGCCTGTGTTTGCCTATGCACATGTAGATATTCAACACACAAACTAACTCAGGACAGCTGCTATCATGCACAGGAGGAAGCAGCAGTGTTATATTCTAGCTGGTTTGATACCAAACTGGAGGATCATCAGGCTCCAGACAACACAGAGGCTATGTCCCACGGGATATTTCACCCTGCACCTTGCCTGATGAGCCCATCTGAGCCTTAAAATGCTCCTGTGCCTTATCACACACCACAGTGCTCTGCAACCACAAGGGCTGTGGCATCAGCAGACTACCAAGCAAAATGCCAAAAGATGTCAAAAAGTACAAACCAGAGGAGTTGGGAGTGCTGCCTACAGAAGTGATTACAGTTTCCCACCTACTGGTTCTAGGTTTGTGGCACTTAGCTGTCTTTTCTCATCAACACTGTATTCCTCCTCCATCCTCTTACATGTCTCCTCTGACAAAAGGCAGAGTGATTATTCAAGTGCCTGCAAGAGCCCCACAGACCATCCATCAGCACTGGCCCTCACACAGACCAGCAAAGCCCAAGAGCCACAGCAGACAAGAAAACAGTCTTTCTGCTCTGGTTTGTGAGCTACTGAAAATCAATCCTGAATTTCCACCACAGAACAGCTATTCCTGGAAATGACACATTTCTGGAGAACCCAAGGTATTTACAGGTGCCTGGAAAGTCGGCTCGGAACTCCAGCTATAATTCCTGTTTGATTTAAAAGTGTGCTCTGGCCTTATGGAGTGTCTCCATGCTGGCTTGTCAGCACAGAACCAAGTTCCAACCTCTCCAGTCTCCCCAGACCTCAGCCACACAGGAGAAAAGTTGGTCTGACATTCCTGAATCAAGATTCTCACCTCACACCACCCAGATCAGTTCCGGAGGTTACTGAGTCTGGCAGATCAAGGCAGCAACTTTCTGTGATTAAGTCTTTTGGGTTATTTTAATCCTCATACCTATTTCCTTCAGATCTTTAGTGGAAGGGCCAACCTGTACTGAACTCCAAGCACAGCACCCTCAGGAGGTTATATCCATCCCTAAGCTGGAAGGGGCCTGTGTGACCACTCCCTCTGAATTCCTGGGACACTCCCAGCCAAACAGGTCAGGACACAGTACTCTATGCACTATTCCTTACCCAAAGAGATCAAAACTCACAAGTTTGAGGGAGTAGCTTTGCTTTTGAGGGCAGGGTCCAGATGCTGACTGCGCTGTGGAAGGATGGAACAGATGCGGTTACAGGAGCAAGCAAAAGAGGTTCTGCATCATTAAATGCAGCCTGTGCAGCTGGATTTACTCAACCTCTGCTTCTTTCACTTGGGCTTCACAAAGCATCCTCTGTGACAGTGCCTTCCCAGATCACTACAAAATCATTCTTACCTTGCTCCAGGAGCTCAGCACCCTGACATGCCCCGAGTGCAGTTCTGCTTAAGTCAACAGAAGCATCTGGGCATGGCTACAGTAGTGGAGGGCTTTGAGGGGTATGTAAAGAACAGATCATTAGTGGAATCTCAAAGGCACCGCCAAATTCATTTGCTGAGCATTCCCTCCAGCTCACTCCGTGGTTTGACAAGTCTGTAAGAGATGCCAAAGTCCCTCTGCTCTGTATGGATGTTAGAGTTGTATGTGGCCTCGCTTCTCCAAAAGGACTTGCACCCATGACTTGGCCTCGGGGCAGTTCGTCTTCTCCTGTTCTTAGGCCAAGTGCTATACACAGGTCACCTCGACCTTATATCTATAAAAGCACCCTCCGCTATCGATTTTCACTTTTATCACATCTTTTTAAAAACACAGATGGATGCTCAGACTTTGTTATGCAACAGCTTAAGTAATGAAAAAGAAAGTAAAGCCAAATATCAGGCAAAACTTGGTAATGGAGAAAAACTCTCCCTGTACAGTTTCCAAGTTAACAACAGAGAATAAGATAAAAAACTACCCTTCGTAAGTTTACAACTAGACTGGAGAGTAAGGATCAGCAGTCACTACATGGCTGAGTAGCACTCCTCATGATATAGCTGCTTTCTTTTAGCCTCCAAAACAGGCTGAGAATACAGAACTGACATTTAGTGGATACTGACAGCACCTACAACATAGAACTCCTGCACAGTGCTTCCAGCAACTAGGTTTTGGACCTAAAAAAACAGAAAGAGGAAGTGTGGCCCCTAAAGACAGGCATTTCCTCATAACAGAGCAGCCAGGCCTCGGCTCAGTTTTGTTATCAGTGGCAGAATCACTGATGGTGGATGCCCAGCGAGGGCATGGCTGGAGCTGTGTCAGGGGAGGGTCAGGTTGGACCTCAGGAAAAGGTTCTTCCCCCAGAGGGAGGGTGGCTCTGAACAGGCTCCCCAGGGCAGTGGGCACAGCACCAAGGCTGACAGAGCTTAAGGAGTGTTTGGACAACACTCTCATGGACAGGGTGGGATTGTTGGGGTGTCTGTGCAGGGCCAGGGGTTGGACTGGATGATCCTCGCGGGTCCCTTCCCGCTCGGGATACTCCGTGAACGCTGGACCCTGCCGACCTGAGTCACCGCCAGCCCGGCAGACACTAAGCGTCACCCCAGTGTCACCTCAGGGCCACCCCCTCTACGGTTCTGGGGGTTTAGGGACGTCCTGACAGCCCCCGCCTCCGAACCCACAGCGGGGGACAGGACCCCCCTCCCCGGTCCCCACAGCACCTTCGTACACCAGCCCGCAGCCGCCCTGCTCCAGCAGCCGCAGCAGTCGCCAGCGCCGCCCGCCCTGGTCCGCCAGCACCGTGTCCGCGGGGAGCGGCGCGGCCGGGCCCGGCCGGGGCTTGCGGGG
>VXAY01002936.1:0-82853 GCA_013399855.1 Oxyruncus cristatus | reverse complement strand
TCTATTCACAAAGGTGAAGAGAACATCTTTTTAAGCCCTTTAACAAAATTATCTCAGTCAACAGAAGATCAGCAGAAGAAATTGGTTGGTGCCTTGAAAATTTGCAGTGTTTGCTTTTTTTTTTTTTTTGGCATGTGTGGTTTGCTTTAAAACTCACATATAATGCTTGTTTATCACAGCCACGTGAGCTAATTCATGTATATGTATTTAGTATAAAAGCATTTGAATTAATGTTCCCGGCTTGTTTACTTTGAAGGACTGAATACCCCCTCAGGAAGACATATTGATCTTAAAGGAGGCTCTTCTCTGATGAACACTGGTTCCTGCAATATTTATGGCATCTGAAGTCTTTTCTCTACTCTTGATCTTTTAAAAAGAGATCCCAAAGGAGGGTGACAGAGCTTGGAGAGTGGAGGAGGGAGAAGTACAAGAGGGGTCCCTTTGCTCTCAGTACAACATCAAAATACAAACAGGAA
Source organism: Oxyruncus cristatus (assembly GCA_013399855.1). Taxonomy (NCBI): domain Eukaryota; kingdom Metazoa; phylum Chordata; class Aves; order Passeriformes; family Cotingidae; genus Oxyruncus; species Oxyruncus cristatus. The sequence goes on along the minus strand of VXAY01002936.1, from coordinate 82,377 downwards.
GGTGATCAAGGACTACAGTCGTTTCTAAATAAAGTATTTAACATGTATATTAATGAATATATGAGGAAAATTAACACATTTAGCTAACTTTACAAATAATGCTAGGAAGAGGAAAAAAAATCCCAACCTTTGCTCAGTTTTGAAGCTCAATTTTGCTAGTTTAGAACGTATCAGATATGATTTTTAGGCCAGCCAAAAAAATGATTTAAATGGAAACATAAGATATCAAACCTTTCACCGTCTAGCACTCGCCATCATTTGAATTACTCCACATGGCCAGATTTATTACTAAAAATAAAATATTAAATACTTTTCTGGTTTCTTCAGAACTGAGTTTGCACTGAGAGATTGAGGAGTACACACTTAACTTAATGAGATCATCTCCCTCCTCCTCTACCCTGAAGGGAAATTTTTGTTCCTGGTTTGTTAGGTTTTTTTATGATAAGGTAAGGAGCAGAAAAGGCAATACACAAGCTAAAAGGGTTCAAGGGTCCAAGGTCCTATCAAAATAGGTCACTGATATATATTTTTTTGTCCATACTCTTTTATTCTCTATAGTATTCTGCTTTCTCACCATAAAATGAGGTAATTTCTTCTCCTTTCTATCCCTGGGCTAGTTGGAAATCACCAGAACCAGGAGCAAAGGGCAAGGCAGACTGCAAACAGTTTTGCTGCTGGTATGATCCCCACTGCCTGGGAAATGTGCCCTCCATGCTTTTAACTTGCTTTATCATGTGCTGTATGCAATAGGGCTAGCCCACCTCATATCTACAAGTTTTCTAGGAATACACCTAGGTTTCAATATATGCTGAGGGCAAAGTGTAGTGCATTGTCACCGTTCTGTCCCATGGGAGAATGGGAGTACATTTAATGAGTAGGAAAACATCTGTTTCTCCCATTTTCAAAGGATGTTTTATGATATTCTGCAAAACAGGTAATAAGCAGTCATTTGCACCACTCTGTTAAATGGATGAGGTGTGAGAAGCTGCCAGCTTTGAGCTGTGCCTACCTACTCCCCTCCCTTAATTTAGAATTTATTTTGTCAGGAAAATCCTTGCTAACCTCAGAATCCAAGGTGGAGCCATGGCTGGGAAAAGACGAGGCCACGGGCCAGAGTTACATCGTAGAAGACACAGTTGGCAAGCAGAGGACTATGTTGCACCAGGCTGAAAAAAAATTTGATGGCAGATTTGAAAAAAATAAATTATTTGTAGGTGTAATCTGATGGAAGAAGCAAATATTCAGGGAAAAAAAATATTAAAAAATTATTTTAAAAGCTTTCGCTTCAAAACACGTCTGGGAAGTTTGATTCCTCAGAAGTGACCTGCATCTGACTCTTGCAGGAACAGAGGATGCACAAAAATGGGATATGCAAAGAGGACAGCCATGGGATTATGGAGGTTTTGAAGATCAAGTGCAGAATAAAGATAATGGTAGTCCCTATCTCAACCAACACCAAGGAGATGTATGTGTCTACTACATTAAGGTGAGCTACCCAAAATAACATTCTCCCAAAAAATTTAGCCAGTGGAATGAATAGACTCAAGATATTTTGGTGGCCAATGAAAAAACTTTTTAAGAAGCTGTTACAAAACCCATTAGACCCATTAGTGTGTGACTGCAACTTGTGTGAACTCATAGCCATACATATCCTCAGAGCTGACAGTTGTCTTAAGCATCCTGTGCTTACCTGTAGCTCTGCATTTCCACAGCTCCCCTTACCACCACCCACCAAGGGGGTTGTAACACACACATCCATATCCTCTGCCTGAAGCAACTCTCTTAGCTAGGCAAAACGGTCCAGGTCTCTGTGGCTGCAGATCAAGGATGGCGTAGGAAAAAACAGAAGCTGTAGGGGCAAAAAACCTGATGCCTGTCCAATTCAACACCAGCACTCTCCCTGATTTTGACAGAGCTGGGATTGCTACATTAATTTTGTTTCAATGTCAAGATGAGGAGAAGTGCTGAGATGTGCTCTCAAGATTCCTACTTGACGAATTAAAATAACTAATTTAAGGTTAGCTTTTTGTTTATTTACTTGCTGCTTCTTGTCAGCAAAGGATCTCTCTGGGCTAGTACAAAGCACTTCCCTGGCTTAATCACGTGGAAGACAGATATCAGAACACTTCTCTCATCAAAATATTTGCTTTAAAAGGAGATTAGAAAACTGAAATATGGCAGACGTTCAACAGGAGGGATGGGAAAAGCAGTATTTACCAAGTACTTCAGCATTGGAGAGATAAACAGACATTTGAGCTCATTTCACTATGTACTAACACTAGTTATATGAAATTAGGCTGTCAAATACAATTTTATGAAATGGAAGGTGAACACAAGAGGGCAAGAAGGAGAACGAACACACGGGGACAAATCACTGTCACTCACAATGGAGTACCTGGCAGACTAAGAATAAATTCACTCTTCAGGGCGAGGCATCCCCAGCTGTTACATTTTAATAACCCTGCCAATATATGGCAAGAAAGAGCCAGCATTACCCAACATATTTTGTCAGGTGTTCTCTACCAAGAGAGCTTGAAAGAACCACATTGAGATTGCAGTTTTGTCACTTCTCCCTCGAGCAGTGCAAAAGCAGCTTCTCTACTGGTTGGATGGAGCAGGCAGTGATTCTGGAGCACAGTCAGGCTCAGGCTGCTGCCTGCTCCAGCCCTCAGGAATCAGGGATAACTGCTCAGTGGGGCTGGTTATTTTCTCTCTTTGAGATGAGCAGCTCTCACATACAGTCCCATCAACCCAGGGGGACTGCAATCACATCTGTCATGGGTTCAGGTGGCTGGTTTTTTGGTAGTAGGGGGGCCACAGGGGTGATTTCAGTTAGAAGCTGCTAGAAGTTTCACTGCTTTATGAGGAGCCAACGATAGCCAGCTCCAGGAGGGAATTTCCTGCTCCTGGCCATGGGAGAGCAAATGAAAATGCGCTTCTGTGTTAACATATTTAATAACAGAGGAAGAGAAGGCAAGTTGCACAGAAGAAATTCCATCCCGGGAAGAACAGAGAAGAATAAGGGATACCAAGCAGACTTCAAGGTCAATGCAGCAGGAGCGGGGAGGGGAGAGGAGCCCAGGCACCCCCCTCTCTCCCTCCAGCAGGGGAAAGACTTAGAGCCAAGACCCCTGCTGCTGGTGGAAGACCATTGGGGAGCAGAGACCCCCCTGCACCCTATGGAGGAGCCCATGCTGAAACTGGTAGTTGCATGGAGGAAGCTGTGACCCCTCCTTAGGAGATCCAAGATGAAGCGAAGTCCTGCTGGAGATCTGTGGCCGGTGGAGAGAAAAACCCACAGTGCAGTAAGTTTTTCCCGGGTAGGACTTGTAGCCCTGGTGGGCGACCTACGTCAGTATAACTCAGCCCATGAAGGACTGCACCCCCTTGGGGGAGTGACCCACTGGGAGAGGTCCATCAAGGACTGTCTCCAGTGGGAAGGAACCTCACGGAAGCAGGGGAAGGACTCAGAACCATGACCCCCCCTGTAACCCGTGCTGCAGACCATGGTGAAGCAAGTTGTCCCCATGCAGCCCATGAAGGACTATTGGGGTGCAGAGACCCCCTGCACCCCATGGAGAAATGACCCATAGGACAGCAGATTGAGAAGAGTTGCTGTCCAAGAGGTAAACTCATTTTAACAGTGGCAGAAGCAAAAACTGGCTGTGACCCCCCCTTTCCCATTTTCCTGCACTGCTGGGGGGAGGAGGGAGAACATGGAGGAACGAAGAGGGAGGAGAAGGCCTTGTGTTTTAAGACTGTTTTATTCTTTTTTTTTTTAGCTCTTATTCTGTTAGCAATGAATTTAGCTTTTAGTTTGTGAATAATAAATTTAAGTTCTACCTCCACGCGAATCTCCCAGTTCTTATATCCAGTCAGGAATCCTCAGCGGCTTTTTTTCTCTCCTCCGTAGAGTTGCTGAGGGAGGGGGAATGTATTGTTTTTTGCTGAGTATTTGAAATCCGGTCAGGATTAAAGCCACTACAACATCCCACCTTATAAATGCACTTTTGGCTTTCTCCAGCCTTTCATTCGCTCTGAAGCACGAGTTTTGTCCCAGCTACTGTGATCTCTGAGCAGGTGGGAAATATGTGGTATTTAGCACACAGGAAACCAAACAGATATAACCACGAATAAGCAAAACAAAGGGGAGACTCCAAAAGAGGATCTCATTTCAAATGAAAGCATTCTAATGAGGAAAGTGGGCTACTGCAAGGCAGCCTGCAACCACTTCCCACCAAAGGAGCCAGGCTTACAGGATGAGACAAGTTTTGTGCTTTCCCTTTGTCCTCAAGTCCATAGTTTGCTCTCTTCCTAACATCAGGCCAGTGGAGGACACTGCACACCCCACCCCGTACCTCCTAGTTGTACCAGTGCAACAGTTTGCAAACTTTGCTTTAGCGAGAACACTAAAACAAACCCACCAAATCATCAAGCCTTTGAAAGTCACCAAAACCCTTTTCCATCGCAATGACTGGAGAGTATGGCCCCACAATTACTCAGATGAAAAGCAGAAAGAGGTGGTAAAGAGACAGAGCTAGCATCAGTATGTGGCACAGTCTAAGAGCCACAGCCCACTCCTTTGAAGGCAGATGTTGCCGAGGTCCCACTATGTCCCTGCAGAGGATGATAGAAATATGCTTGCTACTCTTGCATTGCTACTCCTATTGCTTTGCTGACATGAATATCAGACCTGGTACAAATTGGCATCACCTGCTTCAAACCAACAGAGAAGATCAGCAACTATGTCAGGTACTGACCTGATCCACACCAATGCCAGGTCTGAGGGACAGAGTCATCCTTCTGAAAGAGGAAGGCTTTTTTTCTATGGTTTGTTTCCTTCTCCTTTTGTTTCTAAATGGTTCTTGGTTGCCTGCAATCGTCTCAGCAATAGCTTATGTCCTGTAACATGCCAAGCTACTGCAAAACATCTTGGGGAGAGATATTTCACTCAGCTCAGCAGCCCTTAAAGGGAAGTGTCTGTTGTCAGGCGTGTGTACTCATCACGTGTTGATGCATGGACCTGTCTGAGCACGGACTACAGTTCAGCACACAGCCTCTGCAAGAGATAGATATTTTCAGCATTACTGGTGTGGCAGTTCCATAAAAGCTATGGGATCTCATATTTCTCGAAGCACATGCGTGCCATTTACAAACTTCCAGCTAGCAGCACCACAAGAGAGATTACTTAATCCATCATTTCCTGGGAGGGGAAGGAGGCTGCTATGGCACCGGGAGGTTTCAGTTGAATGAGTCATCATCAGCACCTGGTCATTATCTATAGCAGTAGCTGCTTCAGAGAACACACCCTGCTTTCTAAACTTCAGGTAGGAGCAAACTTGCCTCCCCAAAACCTGAGCCCTCATCTTGTCCCATCCTTACCTATACAGAGCAAAAGATTTCCAGTAGAAATGCCACAGGAGTAATTCCACTTAGAGATACTCGAGACACAGAGATCAGTCTCAACAATTGGCCTTATCCTCCTACATTTCGGGAAACAGCACTAGGAAAAAAGTAACATTTTACAAAAGAGTCTTCCGTGTTTTCAACCATGGGCCATTTTACTGTCATAGAAACAGAGAATCATTCAGTTTGCAAAAATCTTCTAAAGCTATTGAGTCCAACCGTTAGCCCAGCACTGCTAAGCTCACCACTAAACCATGTCCCCAGGTGCCACATCTATAGCCTGTTAAATCTTTCCATTGACGGTGACTCCACCACTGCCCTCCGCAGACTGTTCCAATGCCTGATAACCTTTTCAGTGAGGAACTTTTTGCTAATATCCAATCTAAAATAGCCAAGGCTGAGGAGAGTACAACAGCCTCAATAATTTCAAATTGCATCTCCATTTGGTATGAATATTAAGAAGCAGCAAAATGAGAGGAAGGAAAGTGTTTTCAAGGGATATATTTTCACTTGAGAGACCTGGCCACAAGGCTGTGGAAATGTAGGATGAAGGAAGAAAGGGAGAGAGATCATGACTAACCTGACTCTGTCGTTATCTTTCAGCATATCAAGGCAGAGTTTAATGGAGTCATAATGAACATGTTCTTGGATACATGTGGTTTTCCAGCAGACTCTGCAGCTCTTGTGTAAGACACACAGATCCATCTCCTGGAATACAGCTCAGTCCCTGGGGCATTAACAGAGTCCTTGAAAGGGCTTATTCTTTCTATTCTATTTTTTCCCCAGTATTGAAGAATCCCCTGAGAATTATTCAGTGGTCGTGTGGGAATGGGGAAAAGGAGAACACTTTGTTTTACTTTTTAGACTACAGCCCTTTGGAGATGTTTAACACAACACAGAATCACTGACTCAACTTGGTCTGAAAAGAACTCTGAGATCATTGAGTCCAATCTATAAACCAACACCACCTTGTCACCTAGGCCATGGTACTAAGTGCCACACCCATTCTCTTCTTAAATACCTCCAGGGATGGTGAATCCACCACCTCCCTGGGCAGCCCATTCCAATGCCTGAGTGCTCTCCCTTTACAGAAATTCTTCCTAATGTCTAACCTAAACCTCCTCTGGCACAGCTTAAGGCCGAGCCCTCTTGTCTTACTGCTGGTTCCTGGGAGAAGAGACCAACTCCCACCTGGCTACAACCTCCTTTCAGGTAGTTGTAGAGAGTTATGAGTTCTCCCTTGAGCCTTCTCTTCTCCGGGCTAAACAACCCCAGCTCCCTCAGCCTGTTCTCATTTAAATTGTGCTCCAGTCCCTTCACCAGCCTTGCTGCCCTTCTCTGGACCTGCTCCAGCACCTCAATATTCTTCCTGAACTGAGCGGCCCAGACGGGACACAGCACTCGAGCTGCTGCCTTATCAGCACCGAGTACAGGGTCATAATCACTTCCTTATTAATGTATTTATAAAAATATTTTTTGTTATCCTTAACAGAAGTGGCCAGATTAAGTTCAAATTGTGCTTTTGCCTCTCTAATTTTCTTTCTACATGACTTTACTACATTGCTAAACATTTTATGAATTGTCTGCCTTTTTTTCCAAAGGCGATAAACTCTCTTTTTTCCCCTAATTTCCTGCAAAATCTCCCTGTTCATCTAAGCCTGTCGTATTCCCCACCGGCTCATCTTCCGGCACATAGGGACAGCCTACCTCTACATGCTCAAAATTTCTTTCTTGAAGGATGTCCATCCTTCCCAGACCCCTTTGTTTATAAGAGCTATTTCCCAAGGTATTTTCTGAACCGGCCTCCAGAACAGGCCAACGTATGCCCTCCAGAAGTCCAGGGTAGGGGTGTTGCTGACGCCCTTCCTTACTTCACAGAGTATTGGAAACTCCATAATGGTCATTGTATCCCAAAGAGCCTCCAACCACCACGTCTCCCACCAGCCCTTCTCTGTTTGTAAACAGCAAGTCTAAAGGAGCCCCAGCCCCTATAAGTTCATTTATCTGCTGCAAGAGGAAGTTATCCTCTATACACTCTAGGAATCTCCTAGACTGCCTCTTCTCCACTCTGTGGAGTTCCCAGCGGACATCCAACAGGTTAAGGTCACCCACAAGAACAAGGGCTGGCCATTTTGGAACCTCTGCCCACTGCTTGCAGAACAATTCATCACCCTCTTCATCCTGGTTGGGTGGTCTATAACTCATACCAGAATATCAGTCTTGCTGGCCTTCCCCCTGATTCTGACCCATAAGAACTCAATCTTATGGTCACTGACCTCAGATCTACAGAGTCAAGAGACTCTCTTACATACAGAGCCACCCCTCCATCCGTCCTATCTCACCTATCCCTTCTGCAGAGCCTGCAGCCGTGCATTGTCATGCACGTCATCCCACCATGTTTTCAGGATGGCGACTACATCACAGCTTTCTTGCTGCATGATGGCTTCCATCTCCTCTTGCTTGTTTCCCATAGTGCATGCATTGGTGTATGTGCCAACAACCAGCTTGCAGGTTTGGGGCTCAGGAAGACCACAACTTATAGGTTCATTTCAATGGACTCCAGTGTTGGCCTCTAGATTTCCCACTCTCGAGGGCACTGTTAGGCAGCCAAATCACGGTCCATTCCCTGGAGCAAGTCAGTACAGCCCTCCCAGTGAGCTGGTACTCAGAAAAAAAGAGCATAGTTGCCAACCTGGAAGCTTCTGAGGTTTTGAGGTTTTATCTATCACTTGTGCTGCAACACCGAAAGTCACTTGCCTCCTGAATCTGGACACCGATGCACAAGGCTCACAATAAAAACACAAGGTTTGGTTAAGAATTGTTAGCTGAAGACACAATATTAATTCAAATGTGCTGGACATATAACTGTGAAGGGTGAAATAATTTAAGAAATACATTAGAAGAGTTAACAGCCAAAGCTAATAACAAATTCATGAAAATAAAGCAGAGTATTGTCTAAAAATATTTTCTGCTAGTACCTATAATAAAATACTGACAAGATAAAACTGAAGTTATTTTTATTAGAACATATTACTGAGTTCTTATGAGGACAGAACATAGCAGCTTTAGTTAGGGCAGGATTCAGTTCACGGAATGCATGTTACACAGGGTACATAAATTCCCGCTCCAGTTAGTATCTTTAGAGGTACAGCCTGAAGGGTTTGCCAAAGAAAGACTGTCGTTCAGTGCTCCCAAGGACCTGCTGACTAGGGCTGCACACATTCTGTCATGCACATGTGACAGTTTATATCAGAGCTCCTGAATCCTGAAGCGCTGACTGGTATGGCCTTTCAGTATTAAGAGACCTGGACTGCAGTGTGTCAGAGCAGGCTGGGAGTTATTGGATGAGCAAAGGCATAATGCTGCAGGACATTAAGAGGCAAATCAGAAAAAAAAATAGTATCACTTTAAAGATTTACAATGAAAATGGGTAAAAAAAAGAGGTTGAGAAGTGACTGCTGCTTTGTTCTAAACCAAGCCTGAAATTAGCTAGAATTTGTCAGGCAGCTGTTGGATTCAATAAATTCTGATGTAGTTGTTACAGCAGGTCTCTCATCTATTTTTCAGAAAGAAAACATAAACTTTTTTACAGTTTATCTTTTCCCTTGATTTGGGTTTTTTTCATTGCTTTTCTCTTTGCTTTGAACAATTAAATGATGCTATAGATAGTGCTCTCCTGGTACAGGTATCCCACAGCCAGAGTGGTGGTACTCTGAACTATGCAAACAAAAGCCACTGCATTATATGCCACAGAGTGCTCATCATCTCATGCCAACTAGGGGCAGTGACATGCTTCCATGACAGGAATTGCCCTTAAACAGTCTTAACTATCTGGCAAAGGAGGGCAGCAGGTAACAGGAAAGGATGAAAATGTGCAAGAAAATGAATTTATAGCTTTCCCTGGCAAGTAACATCATATCTCTAACAGCTAATGATCTGCTTGCTGATTTCTTGTGTGAGAGTTACATCTTTAGTGGGATAGGAATTGATTTCTACCACTTAGTAAGCAATATTTTTCAATTGTGAGCTCCTCTTTCTCATTTCAGAGCCAAGGTAGATAGAAAATAGAAGCTCTAGGGTGAGATTTTTCACTATCGCCTCTCTGCTCTTCGTAGCAAAGTGACAGCTGATCCCTGACCTATGCATGGCTGTTTCTGAAACACTTCAGTGCCTAAATGCCTGTGCAGGATGGGTATAGGAAGGAGAATATCCAACTGCAATAACAAGATGAAGTGCTATATGGAAGGAATATAAATTTGGCCAAGAAGACTATTTCAGCACATAGGGATTCCACAATGACTTCTAATGTTCATACAGGAAGAGTTGCCCTTTAATTTCAAGGACAAGAGGCTTCCTGGCAGTAAAGTGTATGGAACTCACTCCAGGCAGGATAATTCCCTTGCCGGGACTCAGATTTTAGGGAACTCATGTCTGCTGAGACACCCTGACCTTTGCTCATGAAGTTTGGCACACTGGGACAACGCACAGGTATGCACTGGTCCCTGTTAGCCCTAGTCTTCCTCATAAAGTGCACTGCTCCAGAACAAGGTGACATGGGCACCATATTGGCCCTTGGTATCTGTGCATAGTTACACTGGCCAGGGAGAGTGGAAGTGGGGAGGGAATAAAGCCACCTAGAGACTGCTGCCAATCATCTTATATCCTCAAGTGTGAGGTTTAATTGCCCATGTCATTAGCTTAGCTTTCTTCAAAAGCAGTGTTTAACAGACACCATAGAAGATTACCGTCCAAGCTTATTTTCCTCTGGCAAAATAGAAAAAGAAAAGGTTAACTGGGTAGAAATTAATAAACAAAACAGAAAACAAAGCACAATACAACCATGACCTAGAAGCAAGGAGGTAAATCCAAATGCAGTCCTGTTTTGGAAAAGGTGGTTTTGGAACAAAACTAATTAGTTTAAACCAATAGGTTTAAATTAATATGTTTGGAACAAATGTTTGAATTAATACTCAAATTCTTCTTACCCCATTTTAAGTAAATTGCAAGTTTTTCAAAACAAGGAGCTATGAATATTGGTAATATAGATAAACATGTTTCCAACAAGAAACTTCCATGGGTTTGTCCATCCTGGGCAGTGTGTTTAAATACAGTACCTCTAAATATGAAGAGAGCAGTTCCTTTTACTTTCCTGACTTGAACAATCCATGAGTGTCTTTGCATCCCCAGGTCCCTGTGGGTTTCTACCACAGGTCATTTCCCATGACACCAGTTAGTGCTTCAAATGCACCATCAAGTATGAAAAGTGAAAAAAGAAATTGGATTTGCCGGGGCTCCCCATGCCAGACAAAAGAATGGGAAAGAGGAAGGGAAAACCATTAGTAAACTTCATCCATTGCCAGGACATTTGCTGCAGGAGAGAGGACCTAAGGTGTCTCTCTCTATTTCCTTGGGAAGGAGGGAGTTAAGGGGGAGGTTGAGAGCTGGTGCTGGTGCCAGACACCGTGTGGAAGGGGATACCTGCTACCATCAGGTTGGACTTACTTCTGCACTGCCTTTCTAATGCCCCTGAAATTTCCTTCCTGCAGAAACACAACCAAACTATATGAGATAGAGTCAAATTAAATTACAGCGTGATTTCTGAAACATGAAGGCATCACAAGACTTTAGCAGCATATCTTGATATCTCAACCATAGAACCATAGAATCACAGAATCATAGAATGGCCTGGGTTGGATGGGGTCTTAAAGACCATCTCATTACTCCACCCTTCCATGGGCAAGGACACCTTCTACTAAACCAGTTTGCTCAGAATCCCATCCAGCCTGGCCTTGAATACTGCCAGGGATGAGGAATCCACAACTTCTCTGGGCAACCTATTCCAGTGCCTCATCACCTTCACAGGGAAGAATTTTTTGGTAATATCTAATCTAAACCTATTCTTTGTCAGTTTGAACCCATTCCCCCTTGTCCAGTCACTCTATGATTTATAAAAAGTTCTCCTCCATCTTTCTTGAAGCCCCTTGCGGTGGTTTTGATTTTGGTAACCAGGTTGTAACCAAGGAACCAAGGCCATGTTCCCAGTATTCCGTAAGATTTTTACTTAAGCAAGGGTATAAATAAGAAGGGAGTGGAAGCTCTCCCTCTCCTCTCTTCCGGTGAGGTTCAAGATCAGTGGGTCTCTGCATTTGGTCTTGCTTATCTGGAGCTGAGGCCTGCAGTGACTACTGGTCTGCCACGCGGGAGAGTGGGGAGTGCCAGCTGTGCCAGGCCATCCTGTTTTTCTAAGGGACGTGGTGAGATTGATTTTTGCCAGTTCTTTGTTTTGCTGGTTCTTAGTTTTTTGATTGTGTATATCTGTTTGTCCCCTTTTCCCTTTTTCCCTTTTCCTTTTCCTTTTCCCTCCAGGGGAGGGGGGTGTATTTGGATCCCTGAATATTGTATATAGTATTCTAGCTGTATATAACTGCGAATATATGCAAATATATATATTTTGATATAATTCAGTTGCTTTTGGGTTCTTTGTTTTCTGTAGTTTTTTTTCCCTTTGCCCCAGGGAAGAAGGGAGGGAGAGGCTTTCCCTGTGGGTTCGGACAGTTGGTGTGAAGCCAACACAACTTTTGGAGGTTTCACCGAGATTGTTTTGGTTAATCTGGTGTGTTTTGGGAACATTGTCTGGGAAAGCAGCCAAGTGAGGTGTCTTTCTGTAAGCATAGTCCATTATTTAGGAACAGTTCTGGGAGTGCTGCCAAGAAAAGTTTGCTTACATAAACATGTCCATTGTTTGGGAACAGAGAGGTAAAGGAGGTAAACAAATGGCTATTTTACCTATTTCTTTTCTGGTTTTAGTAATTTTCATACCTGTCATGGGTTACTGTCATGGGTTAGTTACTTTTTCTAAAACTAAGCGCAGAATTTCTTTTTTCCCTTTTTCCCTGCCTCACGGTGTGTGTGTGTGTGTGGGTGGGTGGGGGATGGTGTTTGAATGAGCAATTTGGTTTTGTTTTAAGCAGTTGTAGTCACACAAAAGGAATGGCCAAACAAATTAGCATTTCCAAAGTGATGGTTGGAGAGGGGGAAGGGGGGACAGGGAGTTCTTCAGTGGTTGGTTTGGAGGGAAGGTGTTGTATGGGGAGTGGAGAGACGGTTGGTTACTGAGGCTGCCTAGTTTGGGCCAGCACGGTTTCTGCTGCTCCTGCCCCTGCCCCCGCCCCGGCTGCGTGGATTTTTGCTTGGACTTCATTGGAGAGGAACTTTTTTTTTTCCTTGCTTCTGTTTTTTTTTTTGGGGGAGNTTTTTTTTCTTTGGGAAGAGAGAGAGGGGAGCTACCTCTTGCTTTCCCTTCCCCGGTTCCTGTGTCTTTGGAGGACTGAGTCAGCGAGGACTGTGGAGAGGTTGTGGATTGGCTGTGGAAGCGTGAGTTGTTCTTTTCCTCTGGGAAAGACCCCCTTTGTTTTTTTTTCTTTTCTTCTCCCTTGGAGGCGGGGGAGGGAAAGACCATTTCTTGGCCCCCCAACACTGTGGGCCCTGCAGGTCCGGCGATCCCACGGCACCCCTGCTGACCCGGAGTGAGCACGGCAGGTTCTGCACTTCAATGATCCAACGGCGCCCCCTGCTGACTGTGGTTGGAATTGCACTGGGGGCATAGCGGACTGTTCATTGCTCATTGGAGGGGATCTTCGGGTGTGGGGCTGTTGTTCGGTTGGGATTTTTGTTTTGTGTTCTTTTTTGTTGTTCTGCCAATACACATATATCCTTTAATAAAGGGTTGTTATTTTGTTTTTCTCCACATTTCCTCAATTGGAGCCTCTTAATTTTGGATTTGCAGTTGCTTGGAGGGAGGAGTTTTGGTCTTCCTTGTAGCTCATCCTCCTTAGCAAAACACTCCTGTCTTACTAAACTGAGACAGTTACCCTACAGGGAAACGCTCAAATGGAGATGAACGGGATGAATCTTTCCCTTTCCTTGATGTTGACATCAAAGGTTTGGTAAGGGAGATCGCCAGAGTCAGAACTGGATCCAATTTTTACTTAAGCTGTTTAGCAACAATCCTATTTGTGATGAAGGCAATGGATGTGTTATTTAAAATTGGAAGAATGGTGTTGTGTTGCTTTCCCTGTTGCAGGAAAGTTTGTGCCTCAGGGGGACTCGCTGACACTTTGGAAGGGGCCTTGCGCAGGTCAGTCCCCGGGTGGCATGGAGCCTGGGCAGATACTGGTAAATTGGTAGGGCATGTGTCACCTCCCATCACTTGGGAGTTCACACTCCACACACATTGGGAGAACAAGTGTTTAATTCTGGTGAGATGGTCTGCTGTCTAATAGAAGGGTGTTTGTCCTACGAGGATGCAAGTATGCTATTCTCTGCTGTGTGTTGGGGCCTGGCTAGTGCTTATCGAGCTGCCGTAGACCACTGTCAAAAGGTTAAGGCCGAGACAGGAACACAAACTATGCCACCCAAGACCAGTGATGCCATCACTTCTCTGAAACTTGCAGCCCTCAAGATTTACCAAATGTATCAAACAACAGTGACAGCTTAAAATCACAACTGACTTCTGAAAGCATTGGCTCCTATTTATGGAAGGCAATTCCTTTCCTTGAAGTATCCTGTTTAGAAAAGTAAGTTTTTCCTCCCTTCTGTTGGTATTTGTGACAGAAAAACCTCAAGATCTCAATTACTCTCTATCCAGTGTGCTAATTCCCTCTGATACACTATGTTGTGGTCACTGTGAAACCAGGAATTATGGGATTATGGACTCTAAAGCAGAACCTGAATTATTTTTCTATTGCATTTGTTCGCAAATCCATACAAGGTTTTTATCCTTACTTGAAAAACACTTAAGCAATGTGCTACAGAAAACTTACACTCACTCTCACAGCTGAGGCCACAAGTCACTGTGGCTGAAGTTGTAGGTAACAAAACTCCAAGAGCGGAGTCAACAGACTGGTGAATGTGGACATGGACAACTTACTCAGCAGATCTGTGCCTCCTGGTAAAGGGACATTTCCTTCCTTGAATTCCTCTTTTGCAGTCACTTTACATGGTGGTGGTGAGTTCACAGACAGTGGTGAACACAAGAGCAATTTCCTTGTATTTTCCATGCTGATGTTTTTCATACTGATATTTTCCCCGTGGGAGCAACTGTACTACAACAGTAGCTACAGGGGAACAGCAGTTTCTCCACAGTCTCAGTATCCTGGTTTCATGTGGGCAGAAAGCACTTAGGGTCCACCAGTAGAAGCTCTGTTTGCAGATGGGAACAAAAGTGTCCCAAAACAGCCCAGGTCCTGCAAGACAAGGACTCTCATACAGAAACTTTCACAGCATGTCAGTGAGAAAGAAAGGGAATATCTAATGAAAAGACTCAAACTGCTATGCACAGGATATGTTTCTGCTACCTCCATACCCTGAAATATATGGCCATAAAGGAGTACAGGGAAGAAACTACATGGTGTCTAAGCCTTGACATGAGAAGACAAGCTGAGGGAAAGTGAAGAGTGAAAAGAAATGTTCTGGCTTAATATTTTCATCTGTTTACAACTACCCCTTCTGAAGATGCTGTTTTTCTGGTAAGAGTGAACTTTTCAGACTAAGACCATAATAAAAAAGCCCATGCTGTAATTCTCACATCACCCTTCCTAAATGCAGGGCACTCACTGCCTGTTCACAGTTAGGACATGGGCCACAGCCCCTGCATCTGAAGAGCCTTCACCCTCCACACTTTTTCTCTTACAGAAGCATGAACTAGCAACAGGTAGATAAGCACTTCATTTCATGACATAAGTAAGAACCTAAAGCAACCAGACCACTTTTCCCATTAAATGCATATTGCCCCCATGAGGCTGGGTCTGAATATATTGTTGAGAGGAATCCATTTGCCGAGGCACCAATTGTTATGACTGCAATAAATCATTTAAAAAGTGCTGTAAATTCCAAAGTTGAACGAAAACAAGGCTTCATCATTACCCATTTCTCTTACAACTAGAGCTGGGTTGGGAAGAAGTGTTTATCTTCAACAGGATTGATTGGAGGTTTGTACTCAGGGAACTCTACTTTGAAAAAGGGCTAAACTTTGTAAAATGAAGGGTAAAATAAGGTTAAATTCAGGTAGTTCCATGGCTGCACTGTTAACTGGCAGCAACACCTGCAGTTGGCAATTTACAGCTGGCTTGGGAATGCCCCCACACTGGACTGGAGGTCCAGACACATCTCTTTTTTCATAGACATATGCCTACAGAAGAGGTTCTGACACCTCTGGAGATGATGAGGAAATGGTCCATGGCATCTTCTGCCTGGCCCTGCAGTGTCACTGTACTTGCCAGTGCCTACGCTCAAATCACCAGAGTAGGGACACCTCCAGCCAGTGAGAGTTTGTCCACCAACATTAGGACTCATAATTTTTATTTACATCTTTTCAGAAACAAAACTTGGGGCAGATCCTGTGAATGATGATGTGTGAAGGTTTCACAGGCACTCATTAAGTCACCTGCTAAACAGGGGTGAGCATCTACTGGGAGCTATGCAGTGAAATGCTGCAGCCAGCTAACATGAGGGCAGATCCTGCTCAGACTATCCGAGTGCTCCTCAGTTGAAGTCTGATCCAAGTGGTGGGACCCACAGCTGTGAGCAAGCTTTGTAGGCTTTGGGAGTGTCTAGAACTCTTTTATTACTTTGTGAATCCCTTCCTTACAAATAAATAAATAAATAAATAGATGGCACTGACGAAAGAGAGCAGCAAAGTCAGCTCACCTCCTTAAATCATTTGCTGTTTGGGATTTATTTTCTCTGCCAGAATATTGAGTCCAGTTATTCACTTCCCTTTGTTTAAAGGACCAAAAACTTGGTACTGTTTTCTCTGAGAGTCTGAGAGTTGCTGAGTCCTTTTTCTGAGTCAGAAACTATTAAGTCATTTGGGACTAATTTCTGTCAGAGTTTTATTCACTGCAAGACCCACAGAGGGATTTAGAGCTTTGCAGCAAGTCACAAAGGCCTCACTGATCATTTAGCCAAACCCAGGGCTCTCTGTCTCCCACCCACATCAGACCAGCATGACTCAAGTAAGATGAAAGGTGACGTGACTCTGCAGTGGATCCAGCCTCTCTCACTGAGATTGGAGCCTGACCTCCAGGTTTGAGAGGCCATCTTGGCCCTGAGCTTGATTTCTCTTCACGGGGACATCACTGTCAATGAAACAGCAGAGCAGAATCAGGCCATTTGGGAGCAATGAAAGCTGTGATCCAAAGTCACAGGACTTGCATTGAAAATTGATCATTGAGCCAGCAATGATTTTCCCATACAGACTTACCTTGAAAACATCCCTGGTGTGCTGGCAGGGATCTGGAGAAACATACCAATATATTCTACAATATGCCATATATCATGTTTCTGTGCAATTTAAAGAATTGTTGGATCAGCCAAGCCTCCACAGAATATTAAAAACATAATATATAAATATTTCACATAAAAATTCACTGTTAACCGTTTGTAAATGTCCTGATGTACCATAATGCAGTTGATGGGTGATTCATTTTCCACAGTTTTGGGGTACATTTATCTAGCTGTTTCATTTCCCAAGTATTGGGGGCAGTAATGGTTTTCTTTGGGGACAAGGCATTGCATGTAGCCCAACACATTCCTGGCCCTCAACTCATGCATTAGGCTTAGTCAGTGAGTTTATTACAAATAATGGATTGCTGGGAAAGAAGTGTGACAAAGAGCAATGGAAGGGCAGGCTCTTATGATGACCAAAGGCTACTGAAGACATCAAGGACTGATTCCCTTTCTCATCGCCTCATGAAAAAGCTTTGCCATGTATTACTTCCACGTTGTACACATGATCCCCTGGAAAACTGTGACCCTTGGGCGGTGCATCCAGTCTGGAGCTTCAGTTTGTCGATGTTCTTCCAGCTAAAATGAGCAAACTAGGCTCTCCCAGCACAGAGAAAACACACTACCTGCAAAGGGGATGGAGGTTTCCCCACAAAGGACAACAAATAATGCTATTCCCACTAGGAAAACACAGAAGGATAACTAACTTTCTCTCTGATTTACATGAAGGCACTTGAAAGACATTTTGGGTTTCCCCCATTTTCCTTCTGTTCTGCTTGCATCTGATAGTACGTCTTTGCATTTTGCCAGCAGGTTTCCTTACTAGGATGTTTCTAAGCTGCAATACTTGATTATTTGTGAAAGGAAAAAAACGCACAAAATTTGCCTTGCTTCCCTTGGTTAGTAGCAACAGCTACAGTCCTGGGAGTATTTCACCTCCCTTTTGAAACCATAAGATCTGCAGCCTAGTAATTCTGCATAACTATCAAACTCTGCTTCAAATGTATTAAAAGAAGCAATATTTTTATAAAACACTAGGAAAATATGTTCCCTGTACTGAGCCTTCTGGCAGATGCCTAAATATGCAGGAACCTGAAAAGTTTGCTGAAAGCTTTTTAAAATCTGGCTCTGTTTTCCCAAACTGCACAGTTTTTCATCTACCCATACGAAGTTGTCTTGTCAAATGCCTACTCTTCACTGGCCCCACCTGACACAGTATGAGAAGGTGGAGAGAGGGAACATCAGCATCCTGGCTTGGAGATAAGCAGATCACTCAACATCTCTGGTCTCATTCCCCTTTTCCTGAGATCCCCGTGTGTCCCAGAGCTCAGGGAAGCTTGCAGGAAAGCAGTAAACAAAGACATTCTTATCCCTTCCCCTGACAGGTCACCCAGATTACTCACAAAAAGACCTTGAGAAAGTCGGCTTTACCCAGCACATACATTAACTTTGGGGTCAATACCTGTAGACAGTAGCTGCCAGCTGCACCATGCTCAGCACCACTCCTCACTCCAGCTGTCCTGAAGGTATATTTTGGGAACACAGCACTTCCAAATACCTCAGAATTTAGCAGAATTTTTCAATTCTTATAATGTAAGCCACTGCCGGTGTGTCTGCCTACACAACTTGCTACTGTCTGGCAGCTGGTGGCAAAGCTCTTGGCTATCACTTGTGCAAAACTCTCCCCTGCCCTCCAGCACTCCTCTGCCCTGGATCCTCCGGTTGCCTTCATCTGGAGCAGCTTAAATGCGCTCCAGTCATCTTAAAACTGAACAATGCACACCTATGGCAAGAGTGAGGCCATGGTCCATGTAATTATTTGCAGACAACACTCCATCAGGCAAGTTTTGGGGTACAGTTGCTGTTTGTAACCCTATCTAAACACAAATCTTCTCATTTCCCACAAACTCTGAAATCACGTCACTTCAAACTTGTGAAAAATCTGAGAGCACAGAAAAATTCTTCTCTCCAACTTAATCAGTAGGAACCCCTGCAGCAGAAAGAAGTAAGCCAAAGCTCTTGTCCATGGATAGGAAATTTTCGACTTCTGACTCTTGTGGCTCCCACCCATCTGCACTAGTACAATAGCAGAGCCATGTTTGGCTCTGTGGCAAAATTAAATGGAGTTGGCAGAAAATGAGAAAGAGATATAATTGTATTTCTCCAGGGAAAGTGGTCATTAGGTGGGTATTATCCAGACAGCAGTTACATAAGCCATGGCTGAATGGGTTCTCTTTACAATAAGGAAAATTGCCAGAAAGTGATCAGAACATATGTGGTCTGACAAAGAGGGTACACTCAAACAACATGAAAAGATAATAATCTGTAAGTAGCTGATAGGTAGGAATTTTAAGCAAGGATAGTGCTGGGAGAGTGATTACAAATCTAATCAAAACGTCAGTTTCAAAATTTCTCAGCAGTCCCAAGCCTTGTGTAAATACACCCCATGAGCCAGGTTCAGACTTGATTTAGGCTTTCTACAAACCCAATATTTACATCCCCTGCCCTTTAGCATGAAACCTTTTCAAAGAGGCAAAGTCCTGTCCTCACACTTTTGCTATTGAGGAGATCATATGCAGCTGAAAGAAGGAGTCAGTCCAATTAATCCAATGTCAATTGTGACATCTCTATAATGACTTCTAATAGCCCCGAGACTCGCTCTCTCAATATCACTTCTACACTTGCAGCAACAAGGTTCTGGATCAGCCGTAGTCTAATCGCTCTTTCACATGTCACTGAAAAATAGTGTGAATTACAAACAGATAAGATACTGGAGAGTTTAACTTCGACACCTGCCTTCACTGCACATTCCCCAGCATAGACCCAAGAGCAGCGTTTTTCCCTGAGATAACAGTTCCCAGAAAGAGGCATGAAAATTTTTAGCATAATCTTTGTAAATTTGTAGTCATAGACTGGGACATAAAGCTCCTGGTCTACCAGAGGAGCTTAATTTAGCTTGACAGGTTTAAAACTTCACAGGGAGAATTCTCTAGGGATCTCAATTAGCTCAGTGGACCATACACAGGTTCCTGCTACTAGATTCTTCAGGAACTTTATAGCACCAAACCACCACAACCATGTGTTCCTCATACCAGAGCACAACCTTATCAAGAGAAAGAATCAGCTCCTGTAGAGTTTTTGACAAAATTTGTAACTAATGTAAGAACGTGAAATGGCTGCACCTCCAACTGTTTTCAGCTCATCACATTCCAGCAATGCATGACTGCTGTGTATTTAAAATGCAGTGGATTTCTGTTTCAGGAACATGTTCTAAGTTCCCCTGAATATGTACGAACTTGTGGTTACTGTCTGATTGACGCTCCTTCTCTCTTTCCCATATAGGTTTTTACAGAGATTTCCAACATGTTTCTCATATGAAAACTAATTCTTGATCAGCCTTGTTACCTTTTCCTCAGCCCCTTTCAATTCTACTGTATGCTTTATCAGATGTAGAAATGGAAAGAGCTGAGGGATTCAAGGTGTGGGCCATCCATGGATTTATTCAGCACTGTTCTTCCAACTCTACCAGTATTTTGGGTTTTCTGCTAAACATTGGCCTGAAATTTTCATGAGACCTTCCACTGCAACCCTCATATCTCTTTCTTCATTGTTAACAGCCAACTCAAAGCTCACTGTTTTACATAAGATCTTGGGTTTCTTTTTTCTTAATGGCATTTTGTTACACTGTGTTGTAGCTACTCTTCAAGCTCACTCATGAACTCTTCATGGAGATCTTCACTGGCTTCATCCTCTACTCTGAATAACTGTACCATCAGTGTAGAGGCAGACCCTTTCAAAGAGATTTGTATCCTCCCAAGACAGACATTTCAGATAAGCAAGATGTGCATGAATTTCTTTCTCTTCACAAGATGTGTAAGTTCTAGACAGTAAAAATTAGGCAGGATGAATGCCACTGTGGAAGTCTAATCCCTGAATCCATGAAAGTAGGCCCTTCTATATAATGAGACAGAAAGTGGGTCTGGCAGAACCAGATCTGTATTAGAATTAGTACTTGTTGGCAAGAGTGCTGAGAAATATCAGAGGTAGGACAGCATCCTCCGCAGACGCAGCTATTTACCTGATACTGGCTCAGTGACTACAGAACTCCCACTTCTGCACCAGAGGTATACACCTTCTGGAGGGTTAGTCTCAGTCTTTTCCTGCCCTTAAATTTAAGGTCTGAGAAACCTCTTCCTCGTAGATCACTAGCCATATGTCCCCTTCCCACATCATGTTGCCCACCTGCAATATTACACACAGCATGTGGAGGGAGATAGAACTGTATTTGCGTGTCTTTTTCCTTCATCCTGATTAGCCGTACATCTTCCAATGAAAGTGTTGATACGTGTGGTCACTATCTTCATAGTACTTATCAAAGAGTCAAAGCCAATTTGTTCCTAACTTGAAGCTTTATAGGACTTACAGACTGACAGACCTAACCCTAATTTCCCTGCTTATTTTCCTTCTCTGTTCAGCTGGACAAATGAACACTCCACTCCCTGAACTGAAGAGAGATGCACATGGATTGTTCATTAGGAAATGAGTGCTCAACTGATTTCTGAGGAATGCAGAGAAGAAGATAAGCTACAAATATTTGATCCTTTAATATCTGAGGAAATAATCCTCCAGGATCTCCATAACCCAAAAGAAATTAATGGAAAGTCTCCCAAGAGGATTGAGACCTCAAATTAGAAACTCCATTCCCATCATGGATATTCATATATTTATTCATACAGCACTCTAACAGAACAGGGCATACCTGCTTTTTCCTCTGGTCAGGGAGGGACTGAGATAACAGGCAAGGTTTGAATCTGAACAAGACCCCTGAACTAGCCATTGGTACAAAGTATGATTTACAAAAATATGCAGCTATGAAATTTCCCCCGATCTGCATCTTTATGTATTTAATTTCCTAAGAAATCTGGTCCTACTGACTACTGCTCTGAATGCTATGTGGTTTCTACAACCCCTTTCCCTGTTTAGCTCTCAGGACCACAGGACCACCACAGCTACCATGCAGATGCCCCAAGGCACACCAGCGCCCACAGCAGGCTCACAAGGATGGGGCTTGCCTGCAGAACAATTATTAATGGAGATAAGGCATAAAAAGTAAAGAAACCAGTATGACCCTGGCAACACAGGTCAGATTTCCAGGATTGCCAGTGAAGGGGGAAGGCAAAAGGGAGGTGTCGGGGTTGAGAGCAGGTCTGTCAGCAACTTAGCACATATTGAAGCGATCGATGTTGACCAGATTAAAGTATACCCCTGAGATGGACTGAAAAAGAGGACTGAAGATGGAGGCCCTGATCCTGACAATAGACTGATGCATCCTGAGGAAGCTGTCCCGTGGGAACAGAGAGCACTGTCGCATGAGAACAGAGATCTGTTTTGGATGAGAGTGGTTGGGAAAACCATCAACATGGGAGAAAAATAAGAGGAGGTGCACGGGACTGTTGTGAGAAAGGACAGGATGGTTGTGAGAAAGAACACAGTTGTGAGAAAGTAGAGTTCAGAAAATGCACCTATTAGCTGTAAGAATTCTGGTGTGAGAGTTTGAACTGTCCTATCCGTGTGCATTACATGGGTTCAAAAACTATACTTAAGGGGCTGCAAAGCAGCCCCGGTGCTGCTGCTTTTTTCCTGGGAATAAACTTTGCTGGAACCTTTTTTCATGTCGCAAGTCTGTTCCTACCGCGACAGGGAGGCACAATGGAAAAAAAAAATAGTCAGTAAACCCTTTCTGCTAGTTAGCAGAGCACATTTTTGATTGTGTCCCTGAACGGCAATAAAGAGAGCCAGACACAAAAAGCACAAAGTTGTTTTCACAGGGCCTCTTCTCAGGTTAAACCCAATTTCCTACTACTTTGTCATTAGTTTGACAAGTAACTAAGCAGCATCCCCAGGAATTGCAGCATTATTACTGGAAACATGGTAGAAAACAGTTCCAACCTGGATCATGGCAGTTTCGGAGCAGGAAATTGCACCTTAACCCCACAGAAAGAAAACCATGGCAGAGCTTGTTGGTGTTAGAACAGGACTCCAACACCCCAAGTTTAAGACTTGACTTTGCAAGGGGCTTGTTCTGTGAGAGGGGATGGGGAGGTTGTCTAGCTCTTTCCATCCTTTCCCTATGCCTACCACAGACATGAGGGCAACCAAGAGGAAGAAGGGGATGCCGTTTTCTGACTGGTGTGCTTTCATACATCAACAGCCTGAGACATTCCAAGGAGATCTGTGGAAACATCCACAAATCAGCACTATCAATCTGCTTTGAACAAGCCACAAAGGACTCAGTGAGGCCAGTGCTGTAACAATTCAGAGTACCTGCTGCCAAGTTAGCTACTCGCTATTTGGCTATAAATCCGGACCTGACATATGCATACGCTATGTTTTCATGCTTAATGTAAGTCACAGGTCTAATAACTCTAATAACCTCAAGCCAAGCCAATTGGTAAGGAAAGCATCTTCAAACCGCGTAACAGCACGTAAAGACAATTACCATTATTTCTTACAATACTTGAGTGAGTCTGTAACATCTCCTCCTCTCTACACAGGATGAGATTAACACCAGAAAACAAATTTTTAAAAAATTAGATACAGCACTCAGCCTTAATGCATGGTTTTGAAAATGTATCCCATGTGGAAGGGGCTTTCTCTAGCTTCACAACATTTCTGTTTTAACACTGGGAGAAGCCATTCTGTTGAGTTCATCCTGATCTGCTGCTGATGGTACATTAAATCAACACCTGTCACTTTTTGGTAATTTCTTAGAGGGAACAGCCTTTGCAATGGACTTCCTCTGGGAAGGAATGTAACAGAAAGGAATTGTGGTAAACAAATGAATTCTGCCAAAAAGCATCTCCCATTTTAAAGCAGATAATGAGCATCAGAGCTCATTAGGGAAGCCCACCATGGAAGTAATTAATCATGGAAGCCATCATGTAAGTAATTCTACTCACTTCTGAAAAAATAAAATTTAATAACAGAAACCCAACAATTATTATTAATAGGCTTTTCTTGATGGTAGAGGGTGAACAGAGTTTGTTAAGGTTGGGTTTCCTGCAGTTAATTTTTAAAAAACCTCAGCTTTTAGTTAAGGATGCCTAGGCTTTCATTAATATATAAACCAGAGTTATTGTGCTAAGTTTAGATTCCACAGTACAGAAAAGCAATCTTTGAGGGACTCTTGGACATGTTTCTACGTAACTCCTCTCTCCTGAGGTCTCAGATTTTATTCTCTGTTCAGAGGTACTTTCACCTCAGAAGAGTTGTATGTCTCCAGCTTCATTTGAGGAACATTCTTGGTAGTAAGAACAGAAATTGCAAGTGGCTCTTTTGCCAAGCACTCATTTATGTACTGTAGGTGAGCTCTAGTTGAGGAGTAACAGTGGTGGTAACCCAGACCACAGCACAAGCAGGTGATTCCTGCTCTGTGTCAGTGTGGCTGTGGCCTACATTCACCGTCTTCCTCCATCAGATGCTGCTGCAATTCCAAAACTGAAAATGAACTACCTTGCCTCCAGTCCAGCAGCGTTACTCACCCAGCCTGAACTGCATGAGCAGAGCATGAGGGTGGAGAAGGACCATAAGTTAAACTCTGGTGTTTCTCATTTTGGTGCCCCACTCACCTGTTTCTCTCCCAACTAGCTACAGAACATGACTGCTCTTGCACTTGAAATAAGCTTCCAGCCCTTTCAAAGTGTAACAACCTCTGAGGCTCTCCTGTCTACCAAGAATTACTGAAAAGCATTTACTGGCAACTGTGAGCTAACAGATTTGGAATTTAATGATGTAATTGTCAATCCATCTTCCCCTGTACTCTCTGTGCCCTTTGGGACCTGTGCCCAAGTGTCTCTGGAGTCTGCATTTTCTCTGTGTTCAGATGGGGTACGGCACTGCCATGCTGCATGTTACTGATGTCCATCACAACACGGGCATATATCTTCTCCCCTCCACCATCACAGGACTTCTTTGCTTACCTGGGCGAAGCTGTTACAGCCATGTTTTATTGTCCATTTGAAAACTGCACAAGAGGCACTACTGCTGAGGCACCAGGTGTTTGGATATCCAAATGAGCTATAAATGATAGAGCATTATCAAGACCTTCATTTGCTAAGCTGCAAAAAAGAGAAATACTGATACTTTTATAGCTGTTGGAAGAGCACTACAAAAGATTTCAATCCCTATTTTAGGATATACTAAGCCCCACTGGCAGTAAGAACGCTCTATATATTTTCAGATGACCACATCCAAAATTTGACTAAAAGCTCAAGCTTGACCTTCGACAAAGATCACATTTTGATGGCTTCACCTCCACCATTCTATGAATCCCAAAAGGCAGCAAACACTTCAGTGATGCTTAGTCAGAACATAACCCAGTTTTCTGAGTTGTTCCCAGTGCTTCTGTCAGAAGGGGATGGATTGTAATGCCTCTGAAAGACAGTGAATAGCAGAGGACTGCTTCAAGCTATAATGAGGTCTCATTACTACAAGAGATCTTGAAGGACAAGAGCTTGGCAGCATTTAGTAATGCTCAGGAAGTCAGAAAAAAAAAGAACAAGACTATCTAGAGCTGGAAGAGCTAACGTTTTTCCTAAAAAGGTACCTGATTTTCCATATGAGCACCTTGGGCTATCATTTACAGCAGAGACTAAAAGCAGTGTAAAATCAAGCACAGCAGCATTATGCTGGCTTTGCTCTAGCATAAGCAGCTCCGAAGAAACTACCAAAAACCCATATACAGCAGAAACTTTATGGTATAGGAGTAAAAAATTGACCATTTATAACAGGAAACTTTCCCTGGGAGGATGAATTGTGACAGAACTACAAACTCTAGACATTCTTTGAAGCTCCCTGCAAAACAGCTGCACTTGCTACTTTTAGATAATATCTTACACAAGATTATGGTAATCTAAAAGCACTAGCATTACTCCCTAGAAATTATTTATCTTTTCTCCTAAGTACATTATCATAAATCTTGAACATAATTTGCAACAAATGGGTTTGTCTCTCATTTTCATTTTTACGAACTTCCATGAATTAAAAGAGTTTATCTCAACTGGTATTATCACCCTGCACAATTAAATATATTTTAATTAGAAGAATGAGTGAGAGTTTAGCCTATCTAGCTAATGACAAAATACCACATTCTCCATTTAATTAGGACACATCAAAATGTTCATATTTAAGTTCTCTTCAATGAAAGAGTGAAACAAGTGTTACAGCATGATTACTGTAGATTACTGTAGATTACTCCTCCTAAATACATTTTACAGTGTTAGACATTGAGATACAGAAAGAATCAAAACAGAAGTTTTGAGAACTGTTTGGCAGCTGACTTGTAGCAGAGCAGACTTCGGTGTCCTGCAGATGGCTAATGCAGCAGCGTTCACATGGCAGGGCACCATCTTCTGTCCTTGCAGGGATGGCAGCAGCACTGGTTATGTGACGAAAGGTTCCCAAGGTCCAGGCTGTTCTGACCTATGAAGAGAAGGAGTCAGAGGTCCTTTCCCACTTACCACCTCATCTTAATTTTTGCATGAGCCCATCCTCCTGCTAGTGGTTGTTGGCATCACACTGGGGTAGAGACAGCAGGCATGCATCGAATGCCTGGTACTGCACACACGTTGCAGGCGTGGTTTAGCATCGTGCTAACTTTTGATCCCTTCCCTACCTTTACCGATCACTTCATTACAAAAATATAGAGGTGCCTCTATAAAGATATATAGATGCCTCTGATGCAAGCACAGAGAGCCAAAGAACAAATAGGCCTTTAAACATTAAGAGTCCAAAAATATATTTGGTATGTGGAGGAAGGAAAAAAAAGAAGCCTTACAGGATTGTGGTGACATCCAGTTCAGGAAAACCCAGCAACCTGCAGGCCAAGGAAGACACATTTCTCTGCTCACTGCCAAGAGCTCTTTCAGATTATGGAGTCTTTCCCACTTTGCTGCTTCCTAGGACTTTCAGAAACCTGATTTTGATGGTTTCAAATGGTCTTATAGAAAAGAGGATTCTTAAAGCTTTTCATTAATTTTTTTCCACTTACATAAAGCATATGCTTTCATCTTGCTGTGTTCTAAGAGTTCTACCAGGAATGCAAAAACTGGTACCACTAAGTTGTTCTTCCTCTTACATTCTTTTCTTCTTGCTTTCCACATGCCAAACTATCCCAGCTTTGCTACTGATCTCTGCAGAGTTTGGTTGCCTAACCAATTCCCAGGTCATATAAAAGGTGTTAACTCCAGAACAGTAAATCCAGAAAGGTGACTGACTTACTTATCCAACAGCATCTCCTGGGAAATCGTCTCCAGAGCTTCCCAGCATTTAGTACACTAGGACAACTATAGCTCCAGAGAGTAGCTCAGCAGACTGACTACCAAGAAAGAAAAAATCTGTTACAAAAAATTAGTTCCCTTCATATTTCATTGTGGCTCTTTTCATCATTTCTTCTGCTTATCTCAAAAGTTGCACTTTGTACTGTCTGTTATATTTTCATGCATTTCTTTTATCAACCCTCTTCTAAGACAGTAAAAAAGAGTAAAATTATTGACTGCTCATAGATTAGCAAATTTCTTGTTTTGAACAGCCACCTCTTTCATCTGTCATTTTCACGTTCTCCAAGATTAGTAAAAAGAAGACTTATACATTTATAAGGCAGAATCTGTTGAAAGCAGAGATGAGCTTGATACAAAGGATACTAACTAACTTTTTTTTAGCTCTACATTGATCCCAATAGCTGTAGATACTTATAAATCTTTTCCTATAGCGTTGGCATAAAAAAAAGCATATCAAGAAATAAATTCAGCCAGCATCAGTGCGTGCCCAAGGTAAGCTGCAGTATAATTTCTTGGCTCCTTCTGACCATGACAGGAGCTGAAATTTCATCTTACATCTCTCAGAGTAAAAAGAAATTTTTTTCTTTAGAGGGGAAGAGGAGAAGACACCAAAACAAGATGGGGAAAAACACAAGGCAGGGGATGGCATTTGTATAGATTGGTCTAAATGCTGGAAGAACATTATTGTCACCTGCTACAGAGGAGGGGGAAAGGGGCCCAGGGTTTAGCACCGGCAGCAAAACATTAACACTACTGCATAATTACAGAGTACTCAGTATATATTCAGCCCCAGTGTGTTTTTCTACTGAATTGCACTCCAACTCTATGAGAGCCTGTGGACACCAAAGGAACTGTGGATTAAGCTCCAGCAGGTGCTGCAGTAACTGGAATATATAGATACATTCTACATATACATTCTATAGATACATCCACACTACCTGGCAGGAGTACTGTTCAAGAAAGTTGAAATTAAAGCAGCAAAGGTTTTCCCATTTTCCCCAAAACTGAGAACCCCTTCTTTAAAGTTCCCATCTCTTCAATATTTGTTAGTCTGCTGCTCCATCACCTGGCTCCTCACATTTTACATGTCCCTCATGGAGAATCAGGGCTTCTCCCTTCTCTTGAGTATAACAGTTGAAAAGAAAGAGCATTTCCATTGTCCTGCTGCTCTTTTTGCACCCCTCCTCCCCTCTGAGGTATTCGTCAGCTCTGCACTAAAAGATGCAGTCACTGTCAGATAAAAGAATAGTGGTTTCCTAACAAACTAGTGTTCATTAACACTTTAAAAAACGAAGAGCAGAATCCAGGCTACACAGAATTTAAGAAGGAGTAGCTGTCAAAATTCAGGCATTTATTTCACTTTAAACTCATAAGAGAAGTCACAAAATAGAAACGTAAGAACAAGAGAATACAAATGTTTTAAGATGTCACTTTGTTCATCACTAGAGGTAAAAGCAGGGTATGTGGATGTGAGATGACACCATGTTAATGGGATTTTTGCCACTGAAAGAATATGGCAAGGTGCCTGTAGGATGTTTCTTCATTAACCACCATTAGTCTTCCATTTGACAACTGAATGGGTGAACAATTGATGCCTTCGGGCTCCTCCAAAGCTTTGGGTTGTTTGAGGGTTATCTTTTGCTCTTGTGGGGTTTTTTAATAACATCTCTATTCTAAAATCACAAAGCTTTCCCTTTGGAGAGCAGGCACATATGTTCATCACAAAAGTCAGTACTGAAGAAATACCATGACAAGAGCACTTCCGGGATGTCAAGCAGATCAGAAATAAAATCTGTCTTAAAATTGGTCTTGGCAGTTAGCACCAATGGTCCAGAGGATCCCATGGTACCTAAAGGCATCACAGCCTCTGCCCAATTCTTTGCATGTACCAATAACAGCTCCCATCAAATTTTATATCCCTCCTGAAATGTTGCAGCATTAATTTAAGAAACCCCTGGCTATCTCTTCACCCTCATTCTGTCTCCACACTCTAAGCTTCTTGGGGCCCACATGCCAAATGGGTGTCTGCTCCATGGACTGCATTTGCAGGTGCTGCCAGAGCTGAAAAAGCAGCAGAGAAGGTGGGAATGAAAGTGAAGGGGTCACTTAACTAGGAGAGGCAAAGCACTGCAACACCATTTTAAAAGGATTCAATTTTAATGCCCACAATCAGGGCACAAAATTTTAGACAGCAACACACAAAAGTCTCTGGGGAGCTCTCCACTTTTGAAGCCAGACACAAAGCCTTTATGATACAGGGACAGCCACCTGAATTCACAATGTTGAAACAGAATTTAAAAAATAATATTGATAATAGCCTGAAGGATTGAGCAGAACTTGGAAGCAATTCCAGGGCACATACATGCAGCTTTCTTCTCCCATCAAATCTGCACGCTGAAAAAGATGATTCTACAGTGTTAAAAACCAAACAAAAGGCAGCTGCATCATGCCTGTCTGCTGATGCAGGGGATCATGGGGAATTCGTGTTTATCTGTCTTTAAAGAGCTCTGATCATACTCAACACTGTGACAGGTATCCATGGTGCCATCAGGATCAAGCAGGAGAGCGTTTCATTTTTACAGTCATAAAATCTCCAGTAATCAGCAATGGAAAGAGAAAGCTCCATGTCTTTCTATGGGAGTTGGGGGCCAGACTCTCGTAGTCCAGCATGCGAATAGCTGGGAGTATGGACCCAAGCAAGGCATTTCTAAGAAGGCTTGCTTATGAAAAGAAGGAACAACTCCCATGTAGGATCACTTGTGTTTCTTTTTATCCTCTCTGCTACAGTGGAGTCTGGATCTATCCATCTATTAAGAAACTAATATTTGATCCTATGTGGAAATACGGAGAAGACAGTGGAGAGACTAGGGAGAGGATGGTTTTCCAGTGAGTAGGCAAAAATATTGGCTAGAAATTAATTTGTGTGGGAGCTGAAAAAGCAATTGGAGCAGATGTTACAAAATGCATGAAAAGATGGCTAGTTGGATGATCTGAGATCCACCCTCTTTTGTGGTGCCAGAAGCAAGTAAACCTGCAGGTTGGAGAGAGTTCTTCTATGCAGTGCTTCCATTATCAAAGTGTCTGTAGTGGAAGAGACTCCTGAAGTCCAACTTCCCAGAGTATTTGACAGCTTCAGCAAAAAGCTTTGTCACCTGCCAATAAAAAGCAGAGGAGGACTGAGCATTGCAAAGCCTTCTGCAGAAAGAAAAGTGATAGAGCAGGCTCCACACTTCTACTCTGTCACTGTGAAATTACCCTGTGCAGGTCTAGTCCTTGAGTCCATCCAAATCCATAGCAATTTTGCACAGGTGGTAGCTATCGCTCTCTGGAACCTGCCTGTCCAGATGGAGAGACATAGATGTGCTGGGTTTCCTTGGCAAGACAGCTCTGTCCCATGAGAGCTGTTGTTTCTCCATACAGCCCAAATGTAAAGAGAACCAGGGTAGCTTTCCTCTCTCAAACTCGGAGGTTATAACTCTGCCATCAAAACAGTCCAGTGAAATGCATCAAGTAGGTGCAGTAATAAATTTTGGATTGGAACCCCTGTTCTGCTTGTCAGTGTGTTTTGGTCATAGGCAAAGAATGGGTCTTCAATTCCCCATTCCTTCTAATGACGTCTGACATTGTCCTGTCTATGAACTTATAGTTTGGTGTTCTCTCTGCTCTCCACTCACTTCAACCAGAGCAGATTTTGCACAGTCGGACACCAGTTGAAGTCACTGGGTTTCATGTCAGCACCCACCAACATAAACGGGAGTTTGGCTGCTGTGCTTAATGAGAGCCAGATGAGGCTCTTTTGTGACAGTGGAAGCCACTTGCAAAGGAAGGCAAGGTACTGCTGGCAGCAAGAGTCCCACTTTGCATTACAAAATATCTCTTCCCCTATCAGCATGTGAAAGGGGTTTGTCAGGGGCTACAAATATGTAATGACTAGCAATTGGAGACCACAACAGGACACGTAGCAATTCCACCTGAATGACACTTTGGAACTGGATTGCCCCACGGATCATTTAAGAAAGCCCAGCAACATCCTGCTGTAAGGTTTGAGAACCATATTGGAAAAACATCGCACTATAAAGCTGTTCCCACACATAATTCAAACATGTTACAGGCAATTTTGTGTGAGAGGTTTGCTCTGAAGTGAAAATGATGCAGCCACACCGGCAGCTGCGGTTCAGGATTCAGGATTTTCTTCTTTTTTTGTGTGTGTGTTTTTTGTTTTACTTGGAGCAATGTTATTTTGTATAGTAGCAAAAAGAAAAAAGACATTCAAACCAATGTGTTCTCATGATTTTCAGACACATTATTTATCAGATAATGAGGGTAGAGACATTCTGGAAGCTATGGTCACAAATTGTTGCAAGTTGTGAAGGCTCTTATGTCTAAGAGGAGAAAGAACAACATGGGGAGTACCTGGAAGTTAGTGAGAAGAGCAATCCCGCTGTCAATAGCCATCCTCCGAATCACATAATTATCATGGACAAACTTGGTGCTGCTGTTGGGCAGGTTAATCACCAGATCTATTTTCCCATCCCTCACCAGCCTGAGGAGACAGTGCACAAGACAGCATGACAGTGTGCTCCACCTAATAAAGACCTCTGATGAATAGCACAGGCATGGAGATAAACAACAGTGAAAAATTTCATTTGTCTTCACCCCAAGAAACAAGGGGTTAAGGCAATAGGCTACAACTTGAGAATTTGGGCTTTATCTGTTCTAACCAGCAATGCAAAGCAATATTTAGCCTTCCTACAGCCCAGCACAACTCTGTTAAAGGCACGACTGACTGTTGTTAAAGCCTAAATACTCAGAGTCCATGTATCCTTGCATGGAAGTGTAACGAGGAACAATACCTCCAAGTCATATTAACTAGGACTATTCAATGAGATATTAATCAAGCTGAAATCTCCCTGCTGGGGCAATTCCAGACATAATCAGATAAACCAAAGCTTTTTGATTGAAGTCCCATTGATCTAAACAGGACCAGCAATTTGCCCCTTGTATTTGCTGTGCTGGATATTAATAAAATTTTCATGAGGTGAGTGTTAATCTTACCTCCTGACTGGAGGGAGGCTTGGACTCTGGCTTTCCTGTGATGGCCATGCCACCGGATTTGCTGGGATACCATTAGCATTGAGCCAGTATGAGGTTGCTTCGGTGGCATAAAGCTGTCAAGGAGAAAAAAAAAAAAAAGATTATTTGCTGTGTGCTTCTTCATACCAAATCTTTTCATTTAACTTATGTGGTCTGACCCAACATGCAGCCTTGGTTGTCAGAGCTGATTCTGGAGGAAATTTTTCATAACAAATGTGTCTCTCTATACAGAGAGACACACAATACAGAATGACTTTTCCCAGATTTCTGTTATCTGGGATTTCCTGATGGATGATACTATAAATAGTACTATCACATCCAGAAGCAGTGAAGTGACATAAGAAAAACTAAATCCCTCTGACTTTCAATAGGGCTTAAGTTCAATCACTTATGATTTTTTTGCCACTTTTTTTTTTTTTAATGCCAAGCACTAAGCTTTGAAAGGCAGAACTGTAAAAGTTCTCACCAGTCTTCTGTGGCTGTGTTGGTAGTTGCCTTTCCATAGAGACAGGGATGCCAAATGATGCAGAAGAGTTACAAGAGCGGTATAAACACCATAGAGTTCGTATCTCTGCAGCTTGTGAACATCACTGAACACTTTTTATAGTAGCACTATAAAAATCTTCTCCATACAAAAGGTTTTCCTTTCCTTGTCTCCTGCAGCACATGGCATGCTGTTGGCATTTTTGTTTCTTGGAGAACTTAGAGGAGTTTATAATGTCCATTCTGGCTGCAGGCTGATAACAGAGCCAGAGTTGCTCCTGCCCTCACAACAGTCCCATACAATTAAACAATCATGAAAACTTTTAGTTGAATGATACCTGCCGACTTCATGGATCACTCAGCTTAAAATCCCTGCTGTACTTTGAAAATATCCTTTTTTCTCTGTCTCCAAAGAAACTTCAACTTGTTCCTGCAGCAGGCTGAGGACGTTTCAGATTCTGAAAGCTCTCTAGCTTTAAATAACTGAAACCACCTACCTTGAAGCCTTCCTCATGCAGTAGTTCTGCTATGCTGAGGAACCTGGGGCGGAAGGACTTCTGAAAAAGGAAATTTTTTAGATGCAGCATCAAAGCCGGAATTTAGAAACAGTGCTTAGCTGGGCAAAAAGAAGATCTTTGAGACTGTGCTAAGAGGAAAATACACCTTTCTGTGCACAGAACTTTCTGCATATGATCATACAAAGCCATTCCCAAGACAAATATCTAGATCCTGAAGCCCACTCACAGCTAAGACATATTTTGTTACAACACCAGGGTAAATTGTCATACTAAGTTGGACTGCAAATACAGAAGATTTACTAATGCATATTAAATATTTAGGCAATTGCCTTCTCAAATACACTAACTAGAGTCTCCTCTGCTCTTCATTAAATATCTTTTCAATCACTACTCAAACATTTGGCTTTCTCTTCTGGCAGGTAACACATGTGGATGGGCTTTGGGCTACTTTTGGATGATCTGTTTGCACATTCACATGCATAGGAGCCTGTGTGAGTTCACTTATAACTGCTACAGGCATATGGAAATGGAAGACACAAAACCACTCAGGAGACTGGGACATTGTGTTCCTAGAAGGACGTGAATGCCCAGATACATATAGGACACCTTTGAAAGACTCTCTCACAAAGCAGACCCAGATCCAACACAACTTAGAAAGATGAGACAACCTCCTGTAGACACCTGCACTTGAACAAGCCATTTTAGAGCAAAAGGTGAGCGAAAATTTGATGCTAGCATAAGTATCTTCGGGATGTTGAAGGTCATGTGAAGATCAGGTACAACACATGTCTTCTCACTGCCAAGGCAAGTCAAACCTTGCTTTTAACCTCAGCCTAGCCTGGCCATTGCAAGTAATATTATTGCAAGCTCCCTTATCCCTGCTGGAGCTACTAATAGCTTAACCTCTATGGGTGAGAGAGCAATATTCTGAAGGGTGAACGATTTTCTATGAAGAAAGGGTTTTTTTCCAAGCACTCTGGAAAGAATCTCATTTTGAAAGCCATCTCATTCTGTACATTAACTGGAAAATATAAACATACAATGTGACAGCGTTGGCAGCCTCCCAGTCAGAGAGAAGGGTTCTGCCTTCTGGTGAGGAGAGCTGGCTTTCACAATAATATTATAAACCTTTATCAAACATGTACTGAACACTTGTGACACATAAAACAGGTTCTCCATGAAAAGAAATTACAACTGTCAGCTTGCATTGGAGGAGCCTTAGATTTACAAGCTGGCTGAAATAACCTGTGTAAGAAACCATTAGTTACTAAAGGTGAAAAGTACAAGCAGATTTATTTAGTGGAAGATATTTATTGTAGGAGAATTGTATTCTTTTTCCTTTATCGAAAAAGTTCCATTTCTTCTAATCCCTCTCATGTTTGCCAGCAAGCCTTGCTATTTGTAAAGGGTTACATCCTCAGTTCATTCAATACAGCTACACCAGCTCTCACTGAGATCCAGCACAATATGAACCCATTTCATCTCCTGTGATAATCTTGAATTCTGCATCCAAATCCACTGTGGAGGACACAAAAATTCTGGTATGTAAAGAATTAAGGCTGAAGGTTACCTTGAAACAACAGACTTGGAGGGCTGGGATTTAAAACTAAAATACTTTATCAATGCTTTCCGCATCTCGTGGTCACCAGCACAGATGTAAGACAGATGCACTCCATCCCAGAGATATCACTGAATAGCCCAATCAGGAAAGGAAAAAAAATTAGATTTTCAACTCCTCTTGCATAAAATATAAATTATTTAATGCAGACTCAGGGTTTCAGCATCATAGATTTCTCCAGATTGTGAAGAGAAAAGAGGTCAGATTATCAGCTTGCATAAAGCAGCACAGATCCATTTGCCTAACAAGGAAGCCGTACTCAGTCTACACTGGAAGAGCATCAGGCCTCTAAAATCCCAGGGATCTTCAACCTGGGCAGTGTCAGAGAGTGCTCACAGCTGAAGGACAACCCAGCAGGCTTGTGGTCCCAGCTGACTG
Source organism: Oxyruncus cristatus (assembly GCA_013399855.1). Classification (NCBI taxonomy): domain Eukaryota; kingdom Metazoa; phylum Chordata; class Aves; order Passeriformes; family Cotingidae; genus Oxyruncus; species Oxyruncus cristatus. Next base: position 47,257 of record VXAY01002936.1, on the reverse strand, counting down.
CACAACCTGCCTTATGCTGTTCTTCAGATGTCAAGAACACTCATGTGTCTGACCTTGAGGATGATTTCTGGGTTACCCACACCTTTGCATTGCCGCTGGAACTGCAACCTGTAAGCGCACCAGCCTGGAAACCCCTCAGCGAGGCTGGGCTCATGACCTGGGCATACTGGGACCAGTTTGGACTGCAGATCACAGCACAGCCATTTGACTCTTGATTTGCCAAACACCACAGAGTGAAACATTCGCAAGAAAATCAAGTTCTCCCTTTCTACTCCTGCTAACTACATCCATTTGACTTTCACCTTTAGCAGCATCCTCTTACCTCACCATGACTAACAGCAGTGGCATAAAGTGCAGCATATACCAAACAACCAAAATATGAGCCTAGATACTTTTGAGGGAAGTAGAATACAAGAAAATTTGGCTTCTTATTTCTCTCCCTGCAAGGGCTAAAAGTTCAGCTTAAAAATCAGAGCAAGCTGCTAGTCATGAAGCAATGAAGCCTCTGAAAGGGCTTTGAGTTCACCATCCACTGCAGAAGAACCACAGCACCCTCCTCAGAGACAATCAAGGGGGCTTGTGTACGTGCTCCTGACAAGCATCAAGCACCAGAACAGCTTGTAGAAACCATCCTGTGATGTTCTGGTGTTCACAGCCTGCCTGATTCCTCCTCATTCCTCATGTCTCTTGTTTCTGCAGTGACGGACTCCCCATTCCTCCAGCTAAATACACAGGGAAGACCACCCACAGTCTGCATGTCAGGTCTAGCTCAGCATTTCAACCTTCTCTTCTCACAGGGCTTTATTTCCCTTCTGTTTCAAAGCAGACCATTGAAAATTTAGGTAGGTGACAAACTACAGAGTGGGGAGGGACAAATACCTGGTTCTCAGCAGCAACTTCACACTTTTTTATTTGAAGTTTAATTATGTAAGAAATATGCTGAGATGCAGAGAGACCTTTAAGCGATTGATCTGTTGTTTTCAAGTTTCTTTCGCAAGAGAATGAACGGTAAACCACTCATTAAAAAAAGACAGAATCCTGTTACTTTTAAAAGGTTTGGGGAGTCCAGCTTTTGGCTTTACCTCTTCTTTTTCCCTTCTTTTTTTTTCCTTAACTCCTTTGTGCAAAGAACAGTTGGCTCAGTTTAACAGCTACTGACACAAAACTTACATAAATGCTTTTTATAGCTAAAATTACTTTTTGCTGCCTGTTCCCCTTTAGTTGCTATCAGGAAAATAGGCTTGTATTTTAAACATTTTCTTCTCCTGGCTTTCCTTTTCTCCTTTTTAAAATGCTGTTTTTAAAATCTGCAGGTGACTAGATATACAGTAGACACACAGCATCAGCTGCCCTGAGTTTCATACTTAATTTTTAACTTTATCTAGGTAGCAAGCAAAGACTTTCCTGCTAATTAAAGGTATCAAAGCAACAGCTTCCACCCACAGATGTGTGTATATGTGTACACTTAAGTACTCAGCGGTAATCTGTGTTAGCAGAACCAGTGTTCCTTTCTCGCCACTTTTCACACACTTTCTTCATATCCTCTGCTGGCATAAACAGCCAAAGACGTTTTGCACACCCCAGGTGTCTGACAGGAAGAATCGTCTATTCCATGGTTTTGTTTTATCGCTTTTGTGCAATTACATTGGGGATAAGCTTATTACAAATGCAATGTGGAAATGGCAGGAGGCAATCAGCTGGTTTTATGGGGCGCCCAAGGATGTTCTAGTTGCAGTGGAAGTGTCTGAATTCTAGAGGAACAAACATACACCCAAAGTTTGCAAGTGTTTCTGACTTCAACCCCTCCTGCAGTTGACAGATATTCCTTGATAAAGAGCCAAGGTTTTTTGCTTTTCTACCTAGCTCTGTTTGTCCTGAAACACACATCCTCCTTACTGATCCAGACCTTTGAATGGGGCAGGGCCGTCCCCAATGCAAGCCCACCAGGAACTCCCTCACGTAACAGCTCTTTGCAAAAGCCATTGCACTGGACAACATTCCCATAATGACATCATTTAAACTTTCTATTACATAGAGCAACTTTCAGGATGGTGACAGCAAGAGATGAAATCCTGAAGTCCAAGCTGGCATGGAGTCACTGGACCTGCAGAGTATGTGTCTGAAAGGCAGTCGTTAAGAATAGAGAGGTCTGGCAAGGTGTAGAAACCAGAAACACCTCTACATAGATAGAGCGTCGGCTCTTCGTTTCTGAGCTACTCCTCGCTGACAGGAGCTGCAGGGTAGGGAACAATATTGGCTGTGCACCATCGTCAAAAAGGGCAAGGAATAATGGCAGGAGAAGTGGGCTGCAGGGTGAAGACTGTTGTCCTTTAACCTCTGACCCCACTGTACTTGATTATATTCCTGTCATGACTCCAACAAGGAGAGGAATGTGCCACACCTGTGGAGGCCTCAAGGCCTGACAGCCATGAGTTGCATCAATAACTGGCCCACAACACCTCAAAAACATCACATTTTCTGCACTGTCAATGATGCTACAGCTCTGCCTGGAATGAAACATGCACCCAAGGGGAAAGTTTAGAAAGTTCAGCTTTGCAGCATGGAAGCTACCTCAATGTCTGGGGGGTTGGAGGGGAAGTGGTTTCAAAAGGGCAAGAGGCAACGCACAGATGTAGAGGGTTTATATGATTATATGATCAAAGTCTGTAATGATTATATGGTGAAAGTAACATTGCCAGCACTCCCATCTGGGAGGGGCATAGAGTGAGATCCACGGGTTCTGTGGGTTGCAGTTGGGATGTTTCTCTGAACTGCCTGTTTGTGGTTTTGTTCCACAGAAAGGTGGCTTCTAGCTCTCTGATCCCAGGCCTCTGCTTCCAGCAATCCCCAGGGATTTCCCCCAGCAAACTTCTGCATCTCCCAGTAGAAACTATTAGGAGACAGAGGAAAAACCAATCAGGCCAGCCGTATTGAATCCAATAAAGATCTCTCCAGAGCATTTGTTCCTCACTGTCTTACTGTACTTCAGGATGAATTGCAGAGAAACACATTTAAGCCATAAAGGCACATGAATGAAAACAAGGCAAGAGCTACTGTGTTTCTCTCTGTCAATCCTCTCTCAGCTTTGATTTTTAAGACTCACCTGGATTCCAATCAAAATCCCTTCCTTAGGAAATGTAAACCCTGTGGCAAGCATAGCCTTGTGGAAGGCAGAATACACGTTCTCCCCAAAGCATGCGACCTGGGGAAAGGCACAAAGAAAGCAAAGTGAGGGGGAAAACCAAAAACAACCCAAAACATTTGCTTTAACAAGAAACAAGAATGGCGTTTTTAAACAGGCTTTTTTGATTCTGCTTAAAGAAGTCAGACTGCATTTGCATGGAGCCTGCAGGCCTGGGGAGGGTGGGAATAAATGAGAAAACCATTGTAGACAAATCTCATCATTTTAATGAAGCAATAATGAAGGAATAAACAACACTTTAATTTCAGACAGCACACTGTGGAGTAACAACAACTGATTATGCTGAGCTATTGGAATGCTGTACACAGCCTCTGCTCCAGTGTTTGGGAGTGCACTGCAAATTGTTTAACATTATATAAGAGTTAAACACCAGCAAGAATTCTGCACACAGGCAAGTTCCTCTGTGCAAACCAGGGTAAGGCAGCGCTTGTGCTCTCCTGTACACCTGACATTTCTTGGGAAGGAAAACCATGGTATATAAAGATGCTTCTCCATTAAAAGTCCACAGATGTAAAAAATTCAAGTAAAATTTTACTATTTACATAGAAAAAATAAGAAAGCCATCATGCCAATTTATAATCATTTATTTTATATAAAAAAATGTGAGGAAGAAACCAGTAAGAATCATTTATCAGTTCTCTAGCATTCAGAACTGGCTGTGGAGCTCCGTTGCTTACAGACTGTTACATGGTAACAATTCTCTGAAAGAGCTAAACCATGCTCCTTGCCAAAATTTGGAATTCTGGTGAGAAAAAGAGGAATGCATGAGATTTTGTGGAAGTTAAAAAAGCAGAAAAAACCCCACAACCAAAAAATAAATCAACTCTAACTTTTCCTGGCCAGCTCCACACTTTTTGAAAAACAATCAGAAGCAGAAACTATCACAGATTTTTTTCTTCAAAACAACAAATCCATTGACATACATAGATGGGATAAAGGGGCTGATTGAGAATTGCTTTCCAATTTTCCTCTTATAGACCTTCCCATTCCAGAGCTAGCCCTCACATTCATGGCCTCACTGTTACCATGGTGAGGAGAAACCAGTATTTCATGAAGGAACAACAAATGATGATTTGCCAGATCTTCTGAAGTAAAAAAGAACAACTAAACAAACAAAAACCCTGCAAGGAAAGGGATAAAAAAAAGTCATGATAACTAATATCCCAGTTGTTCTTTAAAAACTCATCCTTGAGTGTTCAGTCTGCTCTACAGTGTATCTATACCCTGTGTATATCCTGGACTTCTTAGGGTGACGTACAAGCCCTTGTATTGTAGGTTTGGAAAAGGGCTTTCCAGCCTGCCAGGAGAGGTTTTTCATTATGGCATGGTCAAAACAGCCACAATACTCAAAGAGCCAGGGATAACAAATTCAAGCCCAGATCAAGCCATGTGTGTGAAAAACGTCTTTGAGGAATAATCGAGCATTTTACCCAAAGCAAGCTATTATCCTTACTTCACTCATAAGAAAGACTTTCATAACTGTCACACTTTATGGCATTTGTGAATATGGCTCTTTCCAACTTATAAAAGTTAATAATCCCTCCTTTATGACCATGGTAATCTCTAACTCTGTATAGAGCTGGGTTTTTTTGGGGGGAGGGGGGAGGTTGTCTGTGTACTCAATTGTGTTCTGAAAATGAGGAAGTCACAGAAGCCACTTGACTTTTTTCTGCCCATTAACTACATTGAAAGGAAATCTTCTGCAATACTGAGTTCCCACACATTATGAAGAGTAAAATAAAGTAATTCTGGAGAGATGTAGGAGACCTAAGGCTGTTCTTCGCTTGCATCTGGGTAGAATGCTTTTTTATACTACAGCGGTTAATACTTCCTAATGAAAAAAGCTCCTATAGACACACCCAAGACCACATCCAATAAAGCAGCTCAGACTCTTCTACCTGCCTAGCTATGGTAGCACAGCATTAAGCCTAATCTAATTGCCTCATTATTTAATCACTTTCCAGAATAAGTTCTGGCCCAGAATAAGTTTTTGCTACTCTTCCTAGAAGTAACAGAGAAAGTAAGTTCAGAGATTGTAAGAAGCCCTTGATAGCTCAGCAGTAACTCAAAAAGAAACCTCTTTTTTCTGTGTGAGTCTCTTCAGGCGATCTAGATGGAATCCTGTAGCCCAAGGGTGAGGGTGATGAGCCTAGGCAGAAGATGAACAGCCCTGCACCCTTACATTGTGCCCTGTGTACACTGAGAGACGTTTAAGAAGTGCCTCACAGCCTGGCTATAGCAGGAGTGGGTGAAGCTGCCCACTCTCTTCATTCTACCAAGAGTCATTACTGCAGCCATCACATTTTATTCACTCTCTCTGGATTGCTGCACCTTGGGGCATGCCTTGATGGTTACTAGGCAACAAGAAAATACCACACATATTTTCTGCCCCTAATTAACTGTTCCAAGACCGACTACTCACGATCTGGAGTCTCGACATCATTATTCTAGCACATGAGGGGTTTGGAAGCTGTAAGGACTTGTCTGTCCAAAAGCAGATGATTCATAAAACAGACTGATGCAGGGAGAACCTCCCAGAACCCAACAGCTCTCAGGTAAACTCATTACAGGCTGTCACACCAACTCAGTCCCACTCAGGGAGCTGACACGCAGGTAAAGAGGGACATCCAGTGGCTGAATAAACAAGACACTGTTTTTTACACCTAAGAAAGATGTGTTCAATTTTCTGAAGAAGCCATAATGATTCAGGCAGAAATAAGATCGCTTTCTAAGATTCATGATGTTTAAAGTTAACTTGGTTAAAAAAAAGGATACCTCCCCAGTAGAGGCCATTTCACATCGGAGAACAGGGTCAGCATCTCTCAGCCGGGACCATGAGAACATTGGGGCCTGGAGAAAGAGGAAGAAAGGGAAAAAAATAAATTAATGGATCATTTAGAAAACATAAAAATTCCAGCTACACTTGCAAGTGACAGAAAGAAACATTAATTTTTCAAAAAAGCAGTGGTCATGGCTGATAAGCAAATGAGTACTTGGCAAATTAGTTCCCTCAGCACTCTAATGATGGACTGGAACAAATAAACATGTGTTTCACCAATAAATCAATTATCTAACTCTTGCAGTCCTGCTCACATTCCAGTGGTATATTTTCAGTCAGTGGTAGCCCAATATCAGTATCATTTTTAAGGACACATTTTAAAACAGAAAGGCTAGGAAGCATCTAAGTCATAGAACAAGGAGAGATGCTATATGAATCCAGTGGGTTTTTCTGAGAAAACTGTTCTCCATGAAATTTTCCATTCACAAAAATAAAACTATTCCACAAGAAAACATTCTCTTGGTGCAAACCAGATGAAACTTTGCAAATTATTTTCATTTATTATTTATTTATATTTCATTATTTTCAGCAAAGTTTTCTACTAGCTCCCTAACTTTAGTCCGCCATGAACATAAAAATGCATCAACGGGAGCAGGCTCTGGTACTAAATACTATTTAAAACTTAGTCAGTCATGTTCTATCCAGGACTTAATCTTGGTCAGGCCACGACACTTGCATCAGTCTACAAGCAAACATGCTAAGACAATCTTGCAATCACTAAAGCTGAAACAGTGGGATTCAAATCCACAAAGAAGGATGTGAAAGAGGAAGAGAATTTCATATTCTCTTTTCACAGCGTTTAAGACCTGCTAGAGAAACAAGATCCTTTCTCTATGCAAATATTCCTAGCAATAAATTGTGAGAGGATAGAAAATATGACTCATAAATAATGACAAAGAGGTTAAACTGGAATATTTTCAAAGTTTAGCATTTCCAAAGGTATAAGCAAGTTTTTGTATTTGACAAATCCACACAGAACACAAAGAGTATAAGAGGCTTTGTGGGAAGTTTTGAAGAATATTGTTGAGTTTTCCACTCTGTAGCCAGCACTCCCAAGAAAGAAAAAACCCTTGACAGTTTAGTTAACAACAGTGTAGAAGACCTAGGTCTAAAAAAACCTCAAGTTCGAATTTCAGATCATGTGTATCCATGGCATCAAAATAAAATGTAAAACCACTTCTAGACTGGTTGCCAATAACCTAGCCTGGGCTGGGCCACAGATTTGGCTTGCATGTTAATAAGTCTGAACATTCTATTAGTAGGAAGATGTTAGGTGTTTTCTGCTTCTTTGGTTTTCACTTGATATGGAAGCTATTAAAGCTTGAAAGTTTCGGTATAAACAATTCCCATTATCCCTTGGATTTTTTGCAATACTCTTCTGGATTTTTAGGATTAGGAACTTCAATTCATTTTCTTTCTTCCACTAAGCATTCAAAAATATACCAACAGTATACTTTAGTATCTTGTGCACTATATAAGCTTAGTAATTATGAAGAGTAAAACCTTGGCCTTACTGAAATAAAAGGATCCAAGACTTTCACATCTATTTTAACTGGTGGTGTATAAAGAGGGGATTACATGTGCCAAATCCTGATGATGAAATCTGGGGGGCACTCGCAACACAAGGTTGTACATGTCCACACATATGATAGATAGTATTACAAAACAGCCTGAATTCAGTGTTCAATTCTGCAAATGGAAATTTATTATGCAGTTCATAAACATGATTTAGAGTAGCTGAGAAGTAAAAAATAAAGGATGATTAATTTCGGTAATAATCATTGGATAATTTTTCTTTGATTTTTCTCTAAAATTTCCAAATACCCAAATTAAATTTTTCAATTATACTGACAGAAACTACAGAAGGTCAGTTTGACCTCTGCTTAAAGAGTAAACTCTTCTCTCTGGGCATTGAAGTACTAATTGTCTATTAATGTGCTACATGCTGTCTCTGTGGTGGTGGGTCTTGTTCTTTTGGAAAGCATACCTTAATCCCAACATATTTGGATGGAATAATGGGATGTTCCAATGTGGGGAGGGATGACTCATTAACCTCTTTTCCAATCATCACTTTAGTGGCCACATCGATGAAGTCCACACCCAGAGTCTTCGATACAAAGGGGAAGGAACGTGAAGCCCGCAAGTTGCATTCTATCACCTGATGGGATTGAAAAAGAGAAATAGCAGGTCAGGCACTATGCAGTGAAGAAACAGACTGGTTCATATTTCTGGAAATCAGTCCTTAGTCCTCTTGGCAGAGAGGATCTTCAGATTGTCAAATCAGACACAGAAATTGTGTTCAATATTCAAACAGCGATAAGGGATGGGGAGTGGCCAGCCTGAGATACAAACAGCCTGATGTTCTTCAGCTGAGGATCCTCTCTACTGTCTGAATATTAGAACTGAAGGCAAGCTAGATGTGAGAAACAGAGTCTCTAGTTAAGATAGGTTTTTGAATAGGAGTTATTATATGGTAAAAGCAGGCAGCACACTGGGTGATGGGATGAGTTTTACTCCACAAAGCCCACACACCTCGATACAGTGTATGTCTGGCATTTATTTTAGCCATCTCATACATATTCATTACATCATATACATATACATTTTACAATACTATGCTAAGAATTCAGTGTATGTTTATTTTCACAGTTAAAGCTAAGTTGTTATCTCTACAACCGGTAATGGCTTCTCTATAATTCATACATTCTTAGACAAAAAGGCATCTAGAAGACTAATGACCTAAAAAAGTTCTACCGTAATTCATTTTTAGGAGAGCAGGGGAGGCTTATGACCTAGTGACCTAGCAAAGGTCTGTTTATTTCTGTATGGGGGTGTAATTAAGCTTGACAATCCGTTTGTTTTATTCTTTCATGAGGCTGCAATAATCTATTTGTTTCTTTTTACTGACACAAATCATAGCTGTGTCTATTACATAGAGTTCACTCAGAAAACATGCTGTACTGTACTTTAAGTTAATGTGCAAGAGGCATGGAAACTCAGGCACAGGCATTAGAAGCCCAACCTGGTCTTTTTTGATGGTAGTGGCACTTCCTGAAAGGCTGGACTATCCTTACTGACTTCCCTCATCCACAGGTCGAAGTCATTCAGTGACCCAAGAAAGTAATAAAGAAGTTCTTCATCCTGCTGAGAAGCCACCTTGGAGTTCACTAGTTGAAGAGGAATCACTGTAAGTGAGGATGAAGGGTAGTCAAGGGGGGCAAGAATAGGTAAGTTAAGGTAGAATTGAAAAGAGCGGGGTCTATGCAGAGAAAAGACAAGCACAGCTGAGGGAAAGCAAGGAATAGAAAACTCCAGTGTGTCCCTCTGAGGAGTTTCTGAATAACCATGTGTGAAACAGAAAAAAGGTGAACAACAGTAAGTACTTTTTACTCAACTAATAACCCAAAACAGATCTACCAATAATGCATCTCTTCTGTTCTACATCAGGTTTTCTTCCCATTCACTATTTCCTCAGTCATATTCTGCTCTCATTCGTCTGACCTCCTTCCACTAGCAACTGAAAGCCACCTGTTACCCACAAAGGGTTAAAAATCCACTGTACTTCTGTTACTAGTAGCTACTAGGACTATTTAGATAACCATCTTAATGGCTTATATTAAAGGCTTAAACACTTACATTGTCTTGCTTTCTTTCCAATCACCTGGAAGGCTTAATTTAACACTAAAATAGCTAAAGATGAGAGAGGATATCAGAGATCTAAAACCGCCATGATATTCAGTTTATAGGATGAGGCACAGGTCTCAGTGCTGTCCATCCTATTCCAAACTGATAATTTTGGGAAGGACCACAGCCCACAGTGAAACAAAGCTCACGCTGACAGACAGGCAACAAGAGTCAGTTAACTTTGAATGAAAAGGCAGAGGAGGATGCTCTCTCCCACAGAGACAGGGAGAGCTGTGTGATTTAGGGGTGGCACAGGTGAGCCCATCTGTGATCAGACAAGGCAGGTTACTTGCCACAGCTACTACTGCCACTGAGTTTCCTCAGGATGGATGCAGGAACCATGCAACTACGGAGAGCCTGAATTCCTGCCAGTCACAAGGGCTCTTACCAGCACTTCGTTGCCTCGCACCAAGAACTGGATGTTGAACGGACCAGAGATGGCAAAGGCTTTTGCAATTTTTTTGGTAGCAGATTTTACCTAAAAAACACAAATAAATAAAGTGTGTCTGTATATATAATAAATAGTTAAGTCCCACAAAATAGACAGCATCATGGAAGTAAATCACCTGACATATGGATTCCTTTAAATGTCATCGCTCTCTGCCCTATTTCTTTTTTCTCTATACCCTCATTTTGGCACCAGCATTATCTTTCAGAAGCAAACATGTTTAATTTCCCCAGTAACCTAGAGCCTGAAGTGCCTTTTGAGGGCAGAAGTAAAAATCAGCTTTGTGTGTGTGTGTGTGTGTGAAAAAGCAGGGGGGAGAAGGAGAGGGAATCAAAGCCTTGCACTGTAGCAATTCCTACACTGCACACTGGAGCCTTTATAGCTTTTTTGTTGAAATAATTAATAATGTTTTAGCATTTGAGAATAACTACTCAGCTTTGTAAGTGTCCTAAAAGTCTTTCACCAACATGCCTGTCTGTCACGGGTTTACCAGCCCCCCACCCCGGGGTTGAAAATAGTTAATTCCAGGTAGATTTCCGGAGCAAAGCCAAATATTAGGAACGCCTCTGCGAATGACATATTTAAGAGAACGGAAGAGAAGCCTGTGGCGCAGAAGAAATTCCAGCCCTGAGGAGAACAGAGGACAACAAGGGATAGCAATGTAGCCTCCAAGGTCAGCGTAGCAGGAGGGGGGAGGAGAGGCCGGGGGGGCCCCCCTCCCCCTTCAGCAGCAGAAAAGACTTAAAAACTAAAACCCCTCCCACCTGTGGAAGATTATTTGGAGTGAAGAAACCCTCTTGCAGTTCGTGAAGGGAGCCTGTGCCGGAGCAGAGAGAAACCCTCCTGCAGCTCATGAAAAAGCCTGTGCTGGAGCAGAGGAGGGCATGGAGGAAGCTGTAACTCCATGGGAGGCCTAAGATGAAATAGAGTCTTGCTGGAGACCTGTGGCCCTTGGAGAGAGAAACCTACGCTGGAGCAAGTGTCCCGGGTAGGACTTGTGATCCCAGTGAGGGATTTGTGCTGGTGTAATTCATTTGTGACCCTACAGGACAGCAGATTATGGAAGAATTGTTGTCCGAGGGTAGACTCACGCTGGAGAAGCTCACCCAAGGCTGTCTCCCACGAAGAAACAGGGGATGGACTCAATGCCATTATCCCCTGTAAAACAGTGGTGAAGACCATGGTGCAGCAAGTTGTCCCCTTGCAGTCCATGAAGGACCTCACAGGGCCCGAGTACCCCCCAGCCTCCGGTCCTGGCTCGGCAGGGAGGAGCAGGCCCAGTCCTGAGGTCGATGTGCAGCAGAGGGAAAGAGAGAGAGAGATTTCCAGCTACAGCTGATTGAAGTTGTCACTCTAGAGATAATAGAGGAAAACTTTCAAGTGCTGCAAATTTGACTTAGAGGAACCGTGAACCCTGAAAGTAAAGAAAAGACTTTTCTCCTCCTGGACTGATACAGGGGGGAGGGATAATTTTGTAAATACGTAACATTTTCTTCATAATTTTACCTAATTAGAATTGTTTTAGTTAGAACTTTAGCTTTAGTTAGAACTTTAGTTTTCATCCTGCTAGTAATAAATTCAATATTATTCCCCCACATCAAGTCTCTTGTCTGTATAAAACTTATCTCAGAGCATTGTGTATAAGGTTTAAAAAAAAATTAGCCCAGAGTAAACACATGACACTGTCCCATGACAGATCAGTGGGAGGTGTCTAAGAAGAAACAATCTGGAACAAACCTGGAGGAAAGTCTTATTTACTAGGTCTGTCAGTACAAGTGTTGAATAACTTTGTTTCAGCAGACAGCTATTTTCAGAAGGAAGGCCTTGGACATTCTTGGAAACAGAGCTGGAGCACAAGTAAGTGCATGACAGACTTTGCTGGCTTCCAAGCAAACCCTTACCAGGATGACATCACAAGCAATGACATAGTTTATTTAAAAATTGCATCTTGACAACAAACTTTGTATTACCAGGTTTATTCTTGAAAGGGAAAAAAAAAAAATCAAGATTAGGTGAGGTTCATTCATCCTGATATTATGTTTGGAAAGGCAGGCAGCTGTAAAGTCTTACACCTGACATAATCTTTAAGGATTTTGGTAGAAAAGGAAGCCATGGAATATGTATAAATTAGACAATCCTCTACTGCTATGGAAACTGGTTGTAAACAAAGAAAACCAAACAATCCAGTGGGTCTAAGATCATGCACATCTACTGCTTAAATCACTGAGAGACAGTTCAAAAGATGCTATGCACAGTACAGCCAGTCACAGGGGCACTGTGACATCCTCCGCTTGCATATATCACACCAGCCTTCAAAAAAAAAACTTTGATGATTTGATTTCTCCATTGTTGATGGAAGGAAAGCAGATTCAAACTCTCATTTCCTTTTCTCTTTTCAGTCCTAGTGCTACACCTACCTTCTCCAACGCTCCCTGGCTAATGGTCTGTGTGGGTAACATGAGGGTGGCATCTCCAGAGTGAACACCTGCATCTTCCACATGCTCCGAAATAGCATGTGAAATAACCTGCATACAGCAACAAAAGAGCAGTTGGTCATCTCCCCCTCTCTCATGAGCTGTTCCTTCATCCTCAGCACAAGTCTCCTGAACAGTTGTATCCAAGAGAGGATACAGATGGGGGGGGATGGGGGAGTGAATTTTCCAAGATGTTGAGGAGAATAAGCCTGAAGCCAGACACAAGGCATATGAACAAGGAGATCATGTCAGTGTCTTCCATACCATGGTTAAACAAATCATAAACATGATAAAACCCACCATAGCCTGGAGATACTAAGGCTTCCTCTCTGTAACACAGATGGACTCAGAAAGTAAAAGCTAATTAACGTTCAAACCAGCTTTCTAAGTTCTGCTGGCCAGAGCACAAAAAAGCTGTCATTCCCCACCAGAAACAAGAATGGACTAACATCACTGGGATACTGTTTTTTGCCCGCTCTCATGTTGTTTTTATCACAGAGAAAAGCAAGGCCTAAGGACTTAAACCGAATGAACTGCATCAAGGCACACTACCTCAATACCAAAAAAGGTAATTGTGTCTACTGGTTAAAAATTAGGATTGAAAACAGAATATTTCTCTTAAATGATAAGTTTTTGGGTTTTTTGTGAGAATTGTCTTTGCTGAGTAATGAAATGCAAGGTGAATTTGTAATAATAAGGTAACTGTGGCAATTACATAAGACATGCTGGTACAGTTTTGACGAAAGTAAATCCTGAAGTCAGTGACTTGCAAATGCAGCAAAAATCATACTCTAAAGGATTCATTTACATGGATAAGCAATGCTTAAAAAAATAACTGTTCAAGCATAATGGTTTTGAACCTAAAATGAATTCTTTTTTCTCTACCTTCGTGGTACAAATCCATGGCTGTACAGTAAATCATTCAAACCACACATTTTTGCAAATCTCCAATCCTGAAAAACAAGTTTACTATTAAAGAAAAGCAAAGTACTTACTCTTCCTGCCTTAGCTACAGCATCCATTTCCACCTCGCGGGAATTTTCAATAAATTTAGTGAGTACCACAGGGTGATCCTGTCATCAAGACAAGGAAAAAATAAGAAAGTTTTTATTTGAGAGTATCTGGAGACCATCCAGGCCCCTTTGGAAGCAGAATCCCAAAAGGCCAATCTGTCAATATCCTTATTTCCACAGGTAAGTTAATTTTGAAAGAATACAGTGGACAAAAAAGTGGCATGATTTCCCTAAAACCACTGATGCAAAAGTTTGAGTTCTCCATAATGTCTCCTTGAAATCTGGGGCAAAACCACAACGGGCTTTTACATGACATCATGGCGAAAATAAGATAGTGAGACGTGTGCATCCAGTAACCTCTGATCTTGTCTCTCAAGGATGATCCTTACCTCCAAGTTCTTCAATTCTTCCTCCCTTTGAGTTTCCCAGACATCTCACTGAACATACTGCTTCATGTATTAACTAATCCTTGGCATATTTAGTGACTTTGAAGATTGGCTGTTTGCTACTTCAGTCGTGTATTTTAGGCAACTGATCCATTCCTTTCTAATTTCTCTGCCTGGTTTCCTAAGTCTCCCAGGGAGAGGTTGCCACTAAAGTTGCAAGACACAATTCCTTCCATTTATCAGCGCAGGGGTAAATTCACAGGCAAGGACACTGTTTCATAAATTTAGTGGCTTGTGTCCTGTAACTTTCTGTCTTGCTGTAGTTTTTCACCCGAAGTTTTTATACCTGCACACAACCTTGTTTATTTCAATCTGTCTCCACTCACACAAGAAGTTTGGTACATTATTGACAACATAAATGCCATAATGGCAGAACACCAGAACAGCAAGGTAGTTAAAACAACAGAACAACACCAGTCACACGCTTTACCGGAGATGCTCTGTTGGATGGACCAGCATTAGGTAAGGCTTTGTAACCAGAAAAATGAAGACGGTGTCTCACAAAGATGATTACAACTAATATTGGTAGCTTCTGTGGAACAACTCACTGACCACAAAGCCTCAACAAGGCTGAAAAACCCTTCCTAATTTAGAAGCAGAACACATTTTTTTCTGGTTTGCTCTTTGCTACTTAACTTCAACTATACCATGACTTTTGTTAATATACAACATTGGATGAAGGAAGAAGTCTTTCCTTGGCAGTCTGACTACACTAGCAAAACATTAGCAGGTAAATCTTGTTTTATGGAGCAAAACCAGATGAAAATCAGAACCAGAGCAAAACCAGATGAAAATCAGAACCAGAGCATCCAAAAATTCATGGTGTGAAACTGGTCATTTTTGCAGCATGTGGCAGTGCCTTATTTGTGAAGCAGAACTGGACAGCCTAAGGATTCCAAGGGAACACCCTCTCTTTCCCTTAAGAATATGTCACATATGGCCAAGACTCTGAAATGCAAATCCCACTAAGGCCTCCTGCACCAGGGATGAGACCTCTCAGCAATGAACGACAGCATTGCCCAATTCAGGTCACTCAAACTGTGAAAATGGGCACTTTCCTGGGCTTCAGGCTCCTAAAGGGCGTCCACTGCCTTATAAAGCCACCCAGCAGATGGACAAAGTGATCTGTCCTACTGAATGGGGCTTAAGGCTGTCATCGGGGCCGCTTCTGTGAGTGTAAACACAAAGCAGGGTACTTCAGATGAAGTACAGAGAGAAGTTAGTTATTTTGGGAGGCTGAGCACTGCTAATAACCTGGCACACTAGCACAGGTTGACCCTGTAGTCTCCTAAGAATTAGTTAAATAATCCCTTCTGATGAAAGTAACAGTGGTACTTTCCCTCTAAAACTTGTTCAAAGACTATAGTAAGTGGTCTCCTTGCCTCCACACTAATCTACCCTTCAGTATATTATTACTTTGCAAGGTATATCCCTTTCATTCCACCATTTCATGCCTCATTGGCCTCATACTTAAAAAGGCCTCATACTTAAAAACTATATGGTTTTGTTCTTGTTCAAGCTTCAGTCACCTGATTAATAAGCAGTAATATATCTGGCTTCCATAGCCAGCTGTGTTTTCAGAGTTCCTCTCTGACTTATTTTTGACTCCAAGATTCCTGTGACAACAGTGTTTACGGTACCATAGAACTGTTCTGAACAGCAACAATTTAAAAAAAGAGAAAAGAAAAAAACCCAGAAGAGGTGTCATGATGAAGTTTTAAATTGTTCAAAGAAGACAGACAAAACAATTCAGAGAGATGCTACCAGTTCTATGCTAGTTGGCAAAACCTGCCACTATCAAGCTTGGCTGGGGTAGGAATGTCCCAACCTATATCTATTTACATAATTAACTTTTTAGAAACAGATGCCTGTGTGCAAGAGCCAAATGCCATCCCAGATCCATGCAGGCATCCCAGGGGTGTCAGTAAGGATGCTTGCACAGGATCCCATGACAGAGAGCTTGTTAGGGAACAAACTGAGGAGTCAAACTACAATTTCAGTGGCTCCTCCCCAAACAAAGAAGAGAAAGGGTGAGTAAGACATTATAAAGAAACAAAGAGATGGAAAACATAGTAGAGAAGAAACAAACAGAGCAAACACAAAATGAAAAAGCAGTGGCAGCACGAAGACTGGTACCTGAGAGACTCTGGTGGCTTCTGCTAACAACTTCTTCATTTCCTCTTCAGTGAATACCACATTCATTGCAGACCCACTGTGAGACCAGGGAAGAAAAGAAATCAGGTCAGCTTCCATTGTGATCAGTGTTAGGCACCATAGCACAGGACTGCCAATCACAGACTAGCCAAGGAAGCGCCTAATTCAAGCCACTTACCCTATCTTGATTGAAAGAGAGGCAGAGATGGTACCTAATGACCCTCCATTATACTTCCCAGAGAAGTCAGGAGACCTCCAGAACCATAACGGAGAAACCAGTGAAGACTTATAGTTGTGTAGCCTTGGCATTGCTGACAAATCCCCTTCCTGAGTCAAGCCTTTGAACCTTCCCCTTAGCTAAGGGAGATGGCTAATCAGCCAGACAGCTCCATTAAGGCCCAGACTTTCCCCATGGGGCAGGTTAGCTGTGAGCTCAGCTAAAAAAAGAAACTTTTCTCACTTTAGCCCAGTTTCTGATCAGTGACAGATGAAGTGAAGAATGCACAGGTCACTGGTGATAGTTGTGACAACGTAAATCCAGACCAACAGGCTGTTCTTTTCTGGCCATTTCAGTGTGTTTCCCCGCTAAGGTCTTATTCCTTAAGGGAGAGGCACAGTAAATACAGACACTGTAATCTGGAAGCTACATTTGAGATGTAGCTGTCAGTAGTATCTGAGAGGGGGATCTGGGAGAACTTGGGTCCAGAGTCAGTGATTCAGGTGCCTTCTGAAGACAGTAATCTTATAAAAAAGATGTTATATTGGCCATTTCTACCATTGGTGCACAGCTTCCCCTTTGCTTTGATGGGCACCACACAGAGGCTAACAGGGAAAAGTGGAGGAAGGATCTATCCCACAAAATCAGTCACTTTAGCCTAAGATAAATAGAAACAAGTACCTTGGTGATTATATTTACTGGACTACCTCTTCAGGTGATGTAAATCAATAGAGTTCAATTAAATCTATGGACCTATGTCAGTAGCACAACTGAAGATGTGAGTTGGTGCACACAATACATAACTCGTGAAGAAATCCATTTAGTTTTCCAAGGAAACTGGCAAATATTAAAGGTCATATCTGCTCAAAGGATGAAGAAGTCTAGCCTTAGATCTGTTGCTGCTCTACAAATAGAGGACAGACAGAGTGCTGTGTGATGGCTTTTCACTCTCTGGTTCCTCAAGTTTTACATCCTCTAATGTCCCTGAAGTTCCCCTAAGCTGCACAAACACCCTTTAGCAAATATTTAACATGGAAAGGGCCTATAATGGATTTCATACAGAGAGAAAGAGTAGCTAAAATAAGAGTCCCTAAAAATCTGGAGAATTAAATCAGGAGCAGTTTTTAACTTAGACTCCTGACCTGAGGTCTGTTTTCTAACTTTACTTGCAACCCCACTGCAAGCTTTAGAAACCAGATAGAAAAGTCACATTCAGGAGTCTCTTCTAAAGGATACTTCCTTGAAGTTTGACGATAAAATAAATCCTTCTTTTTAAATAAAAAGTGTCAGCCCCTCCTCCCCCAAAAATTGATATTGTGCCTCTTCATTTTGTTATGTGTGTTGTCTTCATAAGGAAAAGGATCCAGTCTTCAATTTACTTTCACTTGTAAATTGTGCCCAGCAAACTGCCTCTCTGTGCCTAGTCATCCAGCTATGAGGAAACTCCTCGAAGACTGATCATTCAGAATGTGTGAGTTTGCTGTGTGTATGCACTGGTGGAACTTCCTCAGAAAGTCTAACTGGTGGAAACGTGGGGCTCCACACAATGTCTATTTATTGACATAGGAATAGATACATTTCCAGCAGGATTTGTAACAAAGTGTTAGAACCCGGTTTTTGCTAGGAAGGCTGTCTGCCTTAACAGTAACTCTTTCTCTAAGGCAGTTTTAATACTTTCCTCCCCCACTGCATAGGAGTCTTCAGCCTTGCTTTCTGGCATGTGAGAAGAGAGAGAGCCCTCACAGACACACACCAAGGCCTTGGGATGGTGGGGGAGAAACAGAGAGGCCAAAAAGGGCCCCGAGGGGACAGGAGCTGGCCTTTTGCTCCTGAAGGCCTGATGCGTGCAAAAAAGTGGCCCTTCCATCTGAAACAAACCTTTTTTTTAATCCTTCCACTGCCTTGGCATTCTTGGGAAGAATATCTGCATATGTTTACCTTAAAATGAGAAGCAGCTGCCTCTGTGTAGGGACATAAAACATGCCTGCAAGTGGACAAGCTTGGCAAATAAGAAGCTGAATTCAAAAGATGCACTGCCATTTTCTGAAAACAGATGTCAACCCTAATAAATGGCCTCAGCATGTTCCCTTCTGGTTTTCCTGGTGGCAAATAATCTTCTGATTTAATTGTACAGGTAACAGTCTCAGGAACCTTCAAGAATATCCCAGATGGTTCATGGGTTTGAGATAAGATATGAAAAAGACGTTAAGATATGAAAAAGGTAATACAGCTAAACAGACATGCTTATGATTATGTTATACCTTTGATCTATGCCTGATGGACTTTAGGGATCCATTGACTTCCTTTATTGATTTGATCAGTTGTCCCACGGGCAGCTTTATGCCATGTACACCTAGCACAGAGCTTTCCACACATCTGTGAAATCACTCTCCTTTGTCTCAAAGAGGCCTTTGGAGTTCATGCCTTACCTTGCCAAGCTCTGATGGCTGAGCCTTACCTCAGAACATAGGAGGGCCTCAGCAAACATGGGTAATTCACTGTGCTTGCAAATTCAACTGCATCTCTCTAAAGAAAGGGAGGAAAAACACACTGTGAACAAGAAAATACTTTAAAGTCATACCAAAATTTCAACACAAACCGCATTTGTACTTCATTAGCCAGTAAGATGGTGGGGGAAGAAGTCAGGGACTGCAGCCTGGTTCCAGAGTCGGCACCTTCAGACCTTCCCTGTATGTAGAGCTTCACCAGGAAAAAAATACAGAGTCAATACACCTCTATTCCTTTGCAAACTCCACCTGCTAGAGCAGTTCTCAAGGCCAGCAAGATAGATCAGACTAGCCTGACAGTGGTGTTAACTTCTGCTGGGTATATAACCTCGGTTGTGTAAAGGTGATTTAAAGACATTTCCCCTTCCAGTCTCCACCCACTCCCAGTGTTGTTATAGCATCACTTTACAGGGACCAGAAATGCTGGCCAATGCTGGCAGTCAAAAACTGTTAAATACCTTCAGAATCTTGAAATGTCTCAGTGAATCAGTCCCTCCTGAGCAGATGCACATACCAACCCACAGTTTCTACATTATTTCACAGATGCACATACCAACTTACCACCGTGCTAACCGCCTTCCAGGGAGCCTGGGCCACATGCAGCTCATCCAGAACAGCTGAGAATAGGGAGCGATCTTCTGCCTGGTCAATCTGCAGAGGATTTGTTCCAAGGATCTTCACTCCACTCTGGTGGAGTGGCACTGCCAAGTTATTAGGAATCTGCCCTCCTACAGAAATAATGCAGCCACTGCATCCCTGACAGCAGACAGAAAGGAGCACGGTCATGTCCAATTAACTTAATAGTAAGAGCTGTTACAAACAGGAATCCATTATTAAGATTACGTTTCTTTTCAGGTTGCTGTGAACAAAGACATCATAGGGCCAACAAGGATGACCAGAGGGCTGTAGCACCTCTCCTACAAACACAGGCTAGGAGAGTTTGGGTTGTTCAGTCTGGAGAACAGAAGATCCAGGGAAACCTTACTGCGACCACCAGTACTTAAAGGGAGTTTATAAGGAAAAGGGAGAATGACTTTTTACATGAGTAGATAGTGATAGGACAAGGGGGAATGGCTTTAAACTAGGAGAGGTTTAGAGTTGCAAGACCTCCAGAAGAGAGGCAATAGTAAACAAGTGGAATTTATGGGTTTTTTTCTGCCAGCACTGCTATTTACTAAGTAAACCACCTTTCCTAGCCCCAGAAGCCAGTCTTTGAGGACTCTAACAAAGCTAAGCAGAGCCCAGTTCAACAGAGCCCAAAACATAAGAGAGCATGTGATGGTGGATTACGCTGGACACACTTAGCCCTTTATTTTAATCCATGCTCCTCATTCCTGACTAGCATCTCATTTCTTGTAGTGTCCTTGATAGTAACAAGTATTTCAGCAAACTGTCATATGTGCTTATTTCCACACAGATTATTTGTAAGCACTTTAAGTCCAGAGGTACCTGAGGCAGGGAAAGTGGCACAGCATTCTCCAGACACATTGGAGCATTTCATGTCTGTCACTGGGCAGCCACCACATCTTAAGTTTGGAAATAATAAAGAGTGAATAATGACATGAGTGAGCTTGCTTGCTTGCACATATCCTTCTTCAGATGCAAATATGGACTTCTTTTTTTACACAGAACACCTAATGCTTTCAAGTATAATCTAGTCAGATATGAAATTTTTCAATAGCAAAAAAAGGCTGTAGAGTACCTGCAACAACTATGAGGACATGAATCATGTTTAGACTGTGTAATAATTGAGGGTAATTAAATAATGGGCACTTTACTTCAAAATTAAAGCTGTCGAAACTTTGCCCAAAGGCAGATCTGGCCCACGTTACAGCTGCAGTGAAGGCTCTTTTGAACCAAACGTGTTTTACAGTTTTACCCATTTCTAACAAATGAAGAACATAAACCAAGTAATCCATGTGTTTTTCCAGAAGGAGGTCAGCCCCACTGGCCTTCCTGGAAGAGGAACTCCTTCTTCAGGGATTTAAAGGGATTTGGAGTGGCAAATCTGTAAGCTGACAGCAGGATGGACTACAAGTGACTGTGAAAAAAATAGATGATAAATGCTAGTACAACCCCTACTCAAATTTGATGTGGTTAATTTCCTACCATAATAAAAATCAACTAGAAAAAGTCTGGTATTTAAACGGCAATTATTATCACAAAGTCTACAAGATTATTATTTGCTTAGCAGGCTAATACACAGTGCTGGAGATGATTTTTTCCCTTTCCCCATGCAGTCACTACTGGGATGACATTCTGCTGCTGGCCAACAGCAACTACCTGAGAGAGCTGAGGACAGGCAGTGAAAAATGCCTCATTAAGTAGAGGGTGGAGTAAGTACAGAGGCTGTTTTGTACACACACAGTTTTGTCTCGGGACATTGGAGATCACGATCTCCAACTGGTAAGAGAAATCTGTCCCTTAATGCTTCCAGACCCACCCAAAACTGACTAATTCTCTCTAGTCCCTGGGCCCCTTACCATCCCACATGGATGAGAACCAGATAGTGAATAAGTAAACTCCTTCTTGCAGCTTGGAAGGACTCCTGTTGGATAACAAGTTGGCCTACATTTGCAGCCAAGGTAACCAACATCTTAATCTATCCTCAGCATGTTTGAAATATGAATGTCCCAGCTAACAGTTTCTCCTCAGCTGCTGCTTATTTCTTCCTTTAAAACAATTCTAGTTAATGAGCCTCTAAAATTCAAAGACTGCCTGCATCAAAGTTGGGATGGCATTAGGGACTCTAGCCCTAAGGAGACAGAGGAGATGGCTTATTCAAGCAAATAGTAAAGAAGCATATATGCATTTTTACTCAAAAAGAACCATAAATTGAACCTAGTTGCTGCTCAGTTCTTCCTTTAAAATTCTGCTGCTCTTTCCCAAAGGATGTTCCTGGTCAAAGAGCAGCCACTGTCCTGCCAGGGAACAGGATGGCTCCACTGAGAATGAGAGCAGACAGAAAGAGATGCCACTGTATATCACTCTATCATCAGCCATATTCTAATTATAAAGAAATTGAATAACATCCTTGCCATTAGATATCTTTAAAATATATGCAATACATAATCTAGTGAAAGAAGCCTAGAGGGAATTATTCTTCCCTTTATAACAAAAATCACTCTTTTTATTACTACTTCAGTTTTATGTCATTAGTAATAGAGTTGGGTTTTCTTTTTCCCTGAGTTTGAAAACAAATTAGACCATTAAAATTTTACCTAAGAGCCTCCTTTAGTTTTATGAATTGTTTGAGGATTATTTTAGAAATTCAAAAAGAACCAGTAGAGGCCCTCAAGCAGATAGATATTAAAACAATGAGGGAACATATCTGGAAACAAAAAGTCAATAAATCTGAAGGAAGGTTTTTTTTTTTTTATTGTCCTCTCAAACTACCACCTAACAATGTTTAGGGAGCTGATGAATCATCTCTGCTGAGGGCACAGGGGTGTGTCCATTGTTTGCTGATGGTTTTACATACAGTTTGCCAACAATCCAGGATTTTTCAAAGTATTTGCAACAGTTCATTGCCTGTTGGAACACCATAGGGGGCAAATGAGCAGGAGAGGTTAAAAGAAGTCTGAAATCACAGCACTATTCATGCTTTGTATATGAGGGGAGAGATGGTTGTCTGACAGGATTGGTGAAGGATCTCAGAATCAGATTAATTTTAACTTGATCATTTCCTTAGAGACTGAGTTCCAATTGCATTTGCCTGAGGAATTATTTTGTTAACAGGATATTAGCATTTGGCTTGCTTGTTTTTTTAAAAAGAAATGACATATAACAAATAATACATCTTAGACTACATTGTGCTGGAGGTCTGGGCTCTGTCCCCAGGTCTGCCCATGTCCTTTTGTTTCACTGTGAAGGCTACTCTATTCCTCAGAGACTCAGTTTCCCCACTTGTAAATTAGACATAATGACACCATTTCTTCTTGTTGCTACTGAAGAAAAGTGTTCTAAAACAGCTGAGTATTTACTATTCATCTTGGGAATTACTAAACAGCACAACCCTGATTTTGGATGTTTAGGCTCAGACCCTGATGACTTTAACACCCTCAGAGCAAATATAAATATGTTGTTTTCATACCCAAGCCACAGTAGCAGAAATTCTGCAAACTCTTACTATGTCTCTCGTCCCCCTTTTTATTCCCACCACCTCAGTTCCTGCTGCCTCTTCCCTACCCTTTCTCCTCTCACAATCATTTTTTCGTTTACTTCACAAGAAGGACAGGCTAAAAACATGCCCAGAAGCAGAAGCACAGTCCAGTTTAGAGCATGGTTGGCTGGGGAAGTTGCCAACAGTGTCCTACCCCTTCAGGTCTGGGTACCACAGAATGCTGCTATTAGACCTTCAGATCTATCACCTCCCATCAAACTTGCCAAGCCTTGCCGTGACAAGCAGGATAATGCAAGTTTCAATATATATGCATTATTCTTTTCACACATTTTTCTCACCCAACCTGCTAATTACTAGCACTGTATTGAAATGAGCAGTTGCTGCCTCATCACCTGTATCTACCTTCTCTTTGATCCCGCAGAAATTAGATGCTGTGTTTCATCAGTGTAACTTGTCTGACAAACTGTCACACCAGTTTGCTCCACGCCCCAAGCTCAGAAGTTCAGTGCTGTTAAGTAAATAAGAGTTCAATGCTTTTAGAGCTGAGCCTCATGCATAATCCTAAAGCTTTCAAAAATTAGCCTTTCAGTCCTGAGAGCCTGTCCTAAATCTATGTTTTCCAGAAGTAATCTCTTTTCACAAATATTTTTAAGAAGAGGTAAAACAACATGTACAAGTAGGAAAGTATGGACATGCAATCTAAAAACTGTCCTAGCCAGTATTTTGCAAATGGCTGAAGAACAGAGCCTCGAGACAGACTTGAGTTCTGATTAGAAACCAACATTTTCCATTTTGGGGCCAACTGTTTATATTATACATACTCTCATTACCAAATTTGTCTAGGACTCTTCTCCATCTCTTAGATTAGCACTTCTGAACACTTGAAAACTCCTAAGAGAGCAGTGCAATATTTGGATCAGCTGTAACATGTTTTGGTTTGATGCTCCTTCTTGATCTACCTGCCTGTATACGCTGGACCACATCCATAACACTGCCACTGCACTGCAAGGCCAAGACTGCAAGTTCTTGAGCACACATTAGCATTATTTTCTATTGCTTCAGGCGGAGGACTTATGGTTCAAGTCAAGGGTATGCTTAACTGCTAAAGCCCAGCACCACAAGGACAGAACAATTTGTGCAACAGATGACTGCAGCAAATTAAATCTGCTTGCAAATATTGCACAATATGGCATCTTGCAAAATAATTTAATATTTATTTGGCATTCACTACTGAGCAGTCTGCTAGGAACATTAACGATATGTAAAATGCAACAATGGGATACAAACCAAAGAGCTTTTGTGAGCAAGCTCTCTCTCCCCTTGCTCCAGCTGCTCTGCCAGAGCAAGCTAGTGACATGAATTTTGAAAAGTTTAGGTTGTTTCATGGCCTTTTACATAGCTTCTGGGTTTTTTTACCTCATACTGGTAGATGTCCAAGATCCTTTCCAATGACAGCTCCTCAAAGTACAGTCTGTCACACTCATCAAAATCTGTGCTCACTGTCTCCGGGTTGCAATTCACAACGACGGTCCTGTTGCCAAGCTGACGCAGTGTGCGGATACTGGAAACAGCACACCAATCAAACTCCACACTGCTGCCTGCCAGGAGACAAAAAAGTGGGCAAGGAAACAAAGGACGTAGACAATAAAATATAAAGAGACGTTCTTAGCACTCAAGGCGGAAAGGGAAAGGGAAAAAGGGAAAAAGGCAGCATTGTGTCCTGTCAGGTCAGAGCAAGAAAGCTAATTGTCCTCCCATGGAAATCAATCATTCACAAACATGAACCCCCATGCACAATAGGTAAGTTGGCTCAGCTGCTCAGGAGTGTCAGACCCCTGTAACGCATCTGTCATCCTCTTTATGATAAACACTCATGGCTGTTCTTGCTACCCATCCAGATCCTGCTGCCTCCCAACCAACAAGCTCCAGAATAAATTAAAGAGAAAGAAGCTTAGAGTTGACCCAGTTGAGTTCCTATTGTTATAAGACAGGGCTGTTTACTCCAGGAAACACAAAGCATTTTTACAGATGTAAAGACTGAAATGGGTTTTACCTTCCAGAAGAGCAGAGTATGGCTAAACCAACAACAGCAAAATTACAGCACAGCGGGTTTGACTTGCCTGTGTACTGACTCTAGGTAAGGCAGGTTGGTAGAACAACACTTCCAGAGCAACTCTGTGATCCTTTTACCTTAGTTTAAAGCCACAACTTTAGCCACGACTATTGGCAACACTGTGGGGCAAGCATGTCCTACTGTCCTGAATCCTGAGTAAGCACTGTGGCTACCTCGAAGGGTAAGAGGCTCAGAGGGAATCAACTGGTGCTTGGGTGAGCACCAGGACTTAGTGATTAAACTTGAGACAGCTGCAGCACTTGTGACTAGGGCAATGCTGTGGCTTCAGGGAAGACTGGAATCAAGACTTGTGTGCTGCTACCCTATAAACTCCGACGCTCAAACATCTACAAGGGCTAACATAAACAGAGAAACAATGCATATTAAAGAAGAGCATTAAAAGGTTATGCTTACAGTCTACAAGAAAACCTTGGCTTCATCATGCTGCATTCACACTCTCATTAAACACTGATATTATTTTTATATATAATTGTGTGACAACATACACTGGAAATTCAGGCTGTGTTTAGTTGCTGCCTCCACCACTGTCGTGGTTTAGCCCATCCCCCCAATATTGGGGTAGAAAATGGGTAACTCCAGGTGAAATTCCAGACTAGTAGCCAATCAAAGACTTTTGTGACATCTCTACGAATGACGTATTTAACAAACCAGAAAAGAAAGGGTGTTGTGTAGAAGAAATTCCAGCCTGGAGGAGAATAGAGGACAACAAGGGATAGCAATGTAGCCTCCAAGGTCAGTGTAGCCAGAGAGGGGAGGAGAGGCTCGGGGGGCCCCCCCTCCTCCTCCAGCAGGAGAAAAGACTTAAAAACTAAAACCCCTGCCACCTGTGGAAGATTATTTGGAATGAAGAAACCTTCGTGTGATTCCCCCCCCGCTCCACCGCCCTGGAGACCTGGCTGGCTCGGGGAGTGCAGAGATGGCTTTAGGCCACAACTGAATCACCTGGAAGCTGCATGCAACAAGCTGCAGAAGAATTGCAGCCATGGAATGGTGGAGAAGCCAGTGAACTCTCCTTTGAGGGACTGAGCCCCCTCACGACCTTGGGACTTTATCCAAAAGCTGAGCCTAAACACTAAGCCCCAGATACTGTGGGGCCCAGTGCAATTTTGGGCCAGGTGTGATGGTAGGATGACCGCTTTCGCTGGAAATGGGGGAGTGGTGGTAGACTGGAGTGGTCGACTGCAACCGAGAGCCAAGATTGGGCATCTGGCCAAAAGCAGAAAGTCAGAAGTATTCCAGAGAGCAAGAAAAGAGGCTACTTGGAGCAGCAGAGCATAGCACTGGAGAGTGTTCTTGGGTATGGACTGAGCCAAAAGAAACCCAGAATCGCTGTAACCCGGGGAGGGGTGGTGACCCTCAGGAAACCCCCAGAAACTCCTTGTGGAAGGAACCTCCACAGAGCCCTATGCTCCGTGGTGACGACATGGTGATACGAGTGTTCCCTTTAAGCCCATGGTAAACCCTTCAGCAGCCGTAGACAAGCAGCTAGAGGTGGGAGGCAGACTCCCTTGCATTCCGATGGAGCAAGAGAGCGAGATTTTCAAGCTGCGGTGTTTTGGAACTGTTACCTTAAAGACTTCTTTTTTCCTTCTCCTTCGTCCTCTGGACTGTTTTTGAGGAGAAGAAGGAGGGGTGGTATTTGTAAATATGTAAGTTTGTTATTATAAAGAAAACTAGTTAGAATTGTGTATATAAATATTCCCTTATTTCTTATTGTGTAGTAATAAATTCTATTATTAATCCTCATGTCAAGGAGATCTGTTCTGTCTATGCGAACTATTCTTACTTATTAGCAAAATTTATGGGTTGATAAAAACTGTACAGAAAGCAAGGGCTAAACCGTTGACATTAGTTTTTGGTGGAGAATGCGGGCAAGGGCTAAATCCTTAACAACCACCTAGTCACAAACAGATGATTGGCACAGGTCACTCACTGACAGGAATGCAAGTTGTTTCCATAGCTCTGTCAAAGAAGAACCTCAAAACATGTCTAAGCCTCAGCTAAAGCCCCACAGAAAAGAGAGGAAAATAAAATCTGAAACTGGATGTTTCCCAGAAGGGACACCAGATGCTTGTTTACTTTTGTATTCCACTTCCATTACTCAGGTACTTTTATATGCACAAGAAACCTCAACTGTGGAACACAATTGTCATCTGCAGCCCGCATCTGACTGCTTCAGATACAACCTGGGAAGACAGCTGAACACTTGTAAGTGTATTCCAAACACAGCCAGTAATGGTCATGTCCAAACATGGGAAAAGGTAAGGCAGAAAATATGGTATTACTAATATTATTACTAGTAATGACTGCTGTAACATAAACAGACACTGTTCCTCAGAAGATAATGACTACATCAAAACAGTCATGTTTTTGAACTCACTTTCAGATTTCAATCACATTAAAATCTAAGTGCACACCTTAAAATTTACAGAGCACTCTGCTGATCCACGCAGGTGATGGAATATATTTATGCTACTTTCAGAGGTGACTCACAGAGACAAACGCCCTCTCAGGATAGTTGATATCTTCCTGGCAGCAGGTGAAGAGCAAATATTGCTCTTGAATACCTGAGTAACACCTCATGGAGCACAGGTCACTTACTGCAGCTCAGGCTCTCTGGGAGCAAGAAGCTTCACGTGTGCAGGAAAGGTGTGCCCAAGATTGAAGTTCAAGAGCATGTAATTGCACTGATCCACATCATGTTTCTATTTGGCATATCAGTTAACAAGAAACTTCAAAAGCATACACTTCAGTTTGGACAATTTTCTTTTTAAACACAGCGTGAGTTGAAATGGCCTCACACTTGCCCTAAATATTTTTATTTTGCGAAAGTGTCAAAATATTCAAGATTTTCCTGCAATGTATTTCAGGATAAGTTCAACTAAAATTCATAAGGTTGGAGGTTTTTTAATCTAAACTCAGTTTTCACAAAGGAAATAAGAAAAACAATATCACATGTTTAACTTCCATCCAAATCATTTAGCCCTTTCTGACCTGCCAGGGAACGTTAGGTTGATCCCACTGAGTTCTTGATAACAATTCTGACAGCACAGAGGAAGAACACTCTGCTTACTTGCCTTAAAAGGATAACCAGAGAGAAAAAAAACAAACCAAAACCAAATCAACTTAGCTATTGCACCTAGGAAAAAGCCTTTTAGAGGTACAGGGAATGGTTTCCTTTAGAAGCCTCTATTGAATTGCAACTTCTTTCAAAGAGGGTCTTGGTCTAATCAAAGCTACAGAGCAGGTGAGACCAAGACCAGACCTGCATGGCTAAGCTAAGCAATGATGAGTTTTAAGTGATCAGTGCAAAATGGATTTACATACATTCAATTAAATTATGAAAGAACACTGACATCTTTTTCATGTCTTTTATGACCATGCCACACAGCACGTTGACTGCAAGAAGCACTCACAAAAAACAAGCGTATCATGGAGTGTTCCTCCCAATTTCCCTCATCTCAACATTCATGCTGGAAACTGAGTTCAGAAAGACACGTCCTACAAACAGCAACAGGAGTGCAGCACATGACCTCTCCATCCAAGCAAAACAAATGGATGCAGTTTTCAATTTCAGCTTTCAAAACCCATCACCACTTCTTGCAAGATGAAGAGCAGAAATATTTCTGAATAACAAGCAATTTTTTTCTTGTCAATAAGTGCAAGCTATTTGGAAGGATCCATTAATAGCAAAAATGAAAGTCATCATATATAGAATTCAGCAGTCTCTCTGCCCAGTACTCACAGCCATGAAGAAGCTCTTATGCTGTATAATGATCTAAGTGGGCTGAAAAAACAGCATATGGAGAATTGCTTATACAAAAGTAGCTGAAAAGATCAAAATATTTTCAGAGTCACCTCTACTTGCAGCTGTGAAATGCATAGTGTGTAACAACACCATCATGAGATGGCAGTAAACATGTAAGATAGGTGTAGGAGCAACAAACTCCTCCTGATACAAAGTATCGGGTTCTTAAGACTTTAACATATGAAAAAAAAATTAAAAAAATTCCATAAAACTTTGTGGAAATTATAACTAGGTATTAAGTAAAAAGTAATAAAATTTTCCTGGTTTTTTTCCAGGGTGTGAAATGAAGTCCCCAAGCAAGTATAAAAGGCAAACCTGGTGTTAGGAATTGATGTCCTGTGCACTGTACTCTGGAGGTATTTTTCACCATATGAAAGGAGGAACAAATGAACCACAAGAATATCTGATGAAGGCTTGAGGGTTCAAGGAGAACAGAGAAGTTGTAAGAAAGATTTACCTATGTGATATGGTCCACAGCCCAACACCATCACTTCACAGTCATCAAATTTTACATCATGTTCCTGAGAAGGGAGAGCAAAAAGACATTAGGATATGTACTCGACAGCACCTTAACTCTGTGCTTTTCAGGATAAACAGTTTCTGGTGCTCAGCTCCTATCCAACAGTCTGATCCTTCAGGGCTCAAGTCTGATCTCATTCACTGCAGTGTAAATCAAGTGCAACTCTCCTGGAATTAGTGGTGCTGTACCCACCAAAGGAGACATAGCACATCTGATTTGGCTATTGGAGCAGCCATAAGGAGCTGTGAACATTCACATAAAAATGAATGCTGGGATGAGATTAGTGAAACATGAATTGAGCATTCCCAGCACCTACCTGTGCATGTACAGGTGATATATGACAGGATCTTAACAACACAGGGGTATTAATGCTAAATGCACTGGAACAGGATTTGAGCAAGAGAAAGTTCCAGGCCTTCTATAAGGGGATTATATGTAACACCATCCAAAATAATTGCTACAGAGACCATGACATTTGCAAGATCTCCAGAAATAGTGTGGCACAGAGGACAGAGATCAAACCAGACAGAAATGAGAAGGTACCTACCTGCCCACTGTATGTGATGTAGAGGTAATTAGTCACTGCTGGGTATTCTGCTGCCAGTGTGTCAATCTGTATGGGGAAGAAGACAATGGATTGTGACTTGGCCAGTGCAAGATCTTTCCTACGTGCAGGTGTTTTGGTTTTTTTCTTTTCCCTCTTTCATTTTTCTACTGCTATTTCTGTCCTATTATTTTCCTCTCATAAGAAGGTGATCTGAACTGTTCTGTGCAGCATATGCCTGACCTTCCCCCTAGACCCTACAGTTCAGTCAACATGACACTCTACCATCTCTTTCTAAGCTGTAGTTTTAGCTCTGCACCTCTTTGGTGAAACACCTACACAGCCCAGGAACTTCCCCTACTCACCAAGGCCCTCATTCTCTACTTTGTTTGGCAGCATTAGCTACACAGATCTCCATTTCTTCAGGTCTCTTGCCCCCTTTAGTAGGTCCCTCTGGAATCTTCACACCCTACTCTTGATTCCATCTTACTCCCAGGCTGAATACAAACATGCACACAATATCACTACGAGACCGTGCTGAGTAGCAACACAATTACTACATGTTTACATTACAGTATAACTTGTGCTTTGATAATTAAACAGTACACAAAGCAAGAATGATTTTCAACCACCCCTTCTATGTAATTTTCAGTGATTTCTAACATAGTTAGTCACCAGGGAACCCAGAACAATTTTCCTACTAGGCTGTTCACAAACTATTTGTGTCATTACCTTTCCTAATACTGTGACATACTTCATGGGACAAGAAGAAACATATGCTTTGAAGGCACACATGCAGGTGCAAGTAGAATGACCTTATTAAGGGTACCTTGGCACACAAATCAATCCCGCACTGCAATGCCATACGCAGCTGAAAGAACGCAATGCAAGACCAGGCACATTTCCGTGGCCAGGTGAGCCATAGAAGAAAAACAGCAGCTAGGAAACAGAAGGAGATTTGGCACCTGGAATTGGGTCTGAGGATACAGACAAGCTCTTTCTGAAACATTCAGTAGTTTGGGTTGGGGTTTTTTTCCCTTTAAGGACAGAGAACCAGCTGGTGGCAGTTTAATCCCAACATACCTTAAATGCAGCAGCAGAACACCTAGTGACGCTGCCCCAAATACCAGAGCAGCTCATCAGGCTCATGCTATCACAATGAACAGCAAATGAACCCATAACAGTAGCAGACTTCAATTACAGCCTATAAAAAGTTACTACCGAAAGAGCAGACATATTATGCTTTCCGTGGCCATTCCAAGGTGGGCCAACATTCTCAGCCTTTCCCTGAAGCCTCACAGGTGTGTTTCCCCCTCAGCCATGCAAAATAAAAACAAGAATATTTGGAGTCTCTCTTTGGGAATGTTCATGGCTTTACACTGGTACCTGCAGTGCAGAAGGAACACCTACACGGGTGAAATGTGTTCTCCTATCATGTCAACATCAAAACTCCTGTGAATGTTAACAGAGCCAGGGGTTTCTAAAGACACAGAGGTCTCCTGCCCCTTGCACTCTTGTAAGCCCCCCCCAGGACCACACACGTACCTGTTTCACCCAGGGCACTATATTCTTCCTGAGTCTCAGCTGACGGCACTGGGCTTCAGTCAACCTCAAGCATTTCCCAATCTGTTTGTCGGAGAACCCCATCTGTTTGGCTCTTCTCAGTGTCTCTTCTGGAACTGTTTCACTAAGATTAAATAAGAAAAACACCCCTCCGTGAGGCTTTACAGAACACCTGTAAGATACATGTGTCCTCTATACTGCCAAAGTTGCTATAGGATCATGGACATGAAGGCAAGAAAAGGAAGAAGACTCACACATTAAAGACCTCTTTTTGCACTGGGCGCCCACCACAAACACCTACGAGGTAAAGTCTTTCTTTTCCTGCATTTTTGAGACAGGAATGAGGGACTCGCGATGATGTCCATCACCCCCAGGCCTCCAGAGAAGGACCTGCAGTGATTCCTTTCTTGGATTCAGTATCCATACAACTGCATGCCCAAACTTTAATGTCTTCCTTACATTCTTCCTCCCAGTATAAATTTTAAAATATAAGCCTCACCACACTGGGCTGGAGCAATCCTAATGTATGTCCTGCCTCCTGTCTGTTGCAACTGCCCATTCCACACAAAAGCATGAAAATCCTGAAGCTCTGGGACAAGCCATTCAGACATGTAATTGTGACCCAACTCTGCTAAGAGTTGGGAGACAACTGGTCTCAAGACACTACAATTTGTCCCAAACAAGTCGTTCTTTCTGTTGTTGAGGATACTCTGCCTTACTTCAGAAATGGCCACTCTTTGGAAAAAAGCCTCTGACTTCAGAGATACATAGTAGAAATGACCTTCAGAGGCTCACACACAAGGTGAGTTTTTCCTTCTGACAGTCTCAATATATCTTTTTCCCTATCATTTGTGCTGCTTCTTGTATCAGGAAAATGGAGAGGGGGGATAGACTAGGTAAAGCAGGGACACCTTTTATGATTTCATATATGCAACCAGGGTCTCTCAATACTTCCATACCTTGTTCTCCCAGTTTTGCTTTTCCTGAGTCCTAGTTTTTGTTGTTAATTTCAAACACATTCCTTTCCCCCTGCCATCTCTGCAGATGAACAGCTCCCCGTCCATTTTGCTCTTGATTTTTTTTATCTTCTCCATTCCCTCTTTATTCTGTCCACTCTTTTCTCTCCTACTCTTTGTTCCACTTTGTTTTGACTCCACCAACAGCCCCTACAGTCTGCCTGCCTCCATTTCTAAGCTACCTTTTCTAAGCTTAGCTTTTGCAAAAACATAAAAAAGCCTCTGTATTTTTATCAGCACAGTCTGCTTTTCATCTTCATTGCCAAGATCATCCTTGCCTGCCCAATAAATCAATATTTTATGAACAAGCAAGCTCTGAATCAGGAAAAAGGAAATGACTAACAAACAAGCAATTTTCCTAAATCAGAGCTTTGAATTAGAATCAGACCTCTGAGATCATCAAGTCCATTGCTTATGTCCTTTGCTCGACAGTATTTTTAAATAGATAGTATTATTTTATTTGCGTGGGATAAGAGGGATAAGACAGCTTTATTGGAATGTGTCAGGAAGCTGAAGTATGAAAGAGAGTCATTGAATTGTACTTTCCACTCTGGTTTAGGCACAGAGAAGCTCTGCTGCTCTGGGTGAAGTCAGGCTAGTGTTAAACAGGTGAGAATCACAGAAGTGCCAAAACAGCTTGTTCTGAGAGCAGAACTGGGGACCAGAAACTCGGGGGCTCAAATCCCTGGGTAGGTGGGGTTTGCTCTAGGAATTCCCCAATGCCACATCTCCTAGCCCTTTAATATGAGAACAGAGCATTCCACCTGTCAACAATGGCACAGCACAAAGATAGTGAGGATTTGAAGGAAGGAAACAAGCACTGTAACTTCTACCCTCCACACTGTCTCCCAAAATGCTCACTGTGACTCCCATCCTCCACACTGTGTCCCAGCCTGGCACCACAACCAGCATGCTCTGCCCTCAGAGAACTCCAGGCAGGAGTACCACCTACATGCTTCTTACTCCAGCAAATCCTCCTCTTTGTTAGAGTCAGAAAGAAAGTTGTGGAAGGGAAGTGTTCAAGGCTGGGTTGGACAGGGCTATGAACATCCTGGTCTAGTGAAAAGTGTCCCTGCCACAGCAGGGGGTTGGAACTAGATGATCTTTATGGTACCTTCTAACCCAAATCATTCTATGATTCTAGGAAACAGTCCTTCCTAATACAGCAGGTTGACCTTCCCAGATTTTGGATATCCCAGAGTAAGACCCACTTTGTTGCACCACAGTACATTAAAGACTGAGGTTCCCACCCACTAACAATACCAGCACAAATTCTTCTGCTTCTCTTCTCCTCAGCCCTTTCTGCTTTCTGATCTCAGCTCAGAGGCAGGACTTTTTACATAAACCATGAACACCAGAACTGAAGGCATGGATGGGTGTTCTACAGGAGCAAACAAAACAAAATCACCAATTCTCTGGCAAAACTGATGCCAGCCATCACTGGCTATGAAGGACACAGCCACATTAGATTTCTCTCCCAGACTCAGCATTCCCTAAGTACGAGTGAGCAGACCCCAAGAAATTGAGCCTGTTTCAGTGGTGTTTACTCCCTTGCCCTACTTCCCTTCTGCCTCAGGAACACACATAGCTGGCTGTCACTTGATTAGTGACAGACACAGAAAATTGCCTTCATTTACAGCTTGTTTCCACTCCATTTTTTGTATCTCATTATAGCAATATCATTCAATGTCACCCCCCCAGCAGGGTGGCAAATAAAAGCAGTGAATATTTTGCTACCCAATTCATTTGCCTTGGGCTAGCATCTTAAATTAGGTTAGGCCACTTACTAATCCATGTAGACAGGTAACTGTTTTTGTACAGGGCAACCAGCATGCAAGAGAAAAGCCGAGTCCCTAACAGGGAAATGGAACTGTGCATTTATTTCCATGCATTTTTTCCCACTGCTACTCCCAGTGCATGATAGGAGCCAGCAGAATCGTACCATGATGTTTAAAGAGAGCTGGATCAGAGAACTGCAAATCCTTAGCACTGGTATGGAAACCACGCTGCCTCTCTGCATGTATTGGACATACACGTTTATAACAGAATAATTTCTATTTGCTAGTAAAAGTAACTTTCAGCATTTATATCTCAGCTTTCATGGAAATAATATAAAGAAACATGCAAACAGTATAGTAGCATGATGCTCACCTTGCAAACAGCAAGCAGAGGTTCAGGGGTGTCCCTTTTTATGATCCAGCATTCCCACTGCCTTTGCTCAAGGACAGACCTTGAGACTTGCTGGAGACACTAAAGCCAGCAACAGGCTGATCACTTTGAATGTTTGAGAGCATATAACCCTTCAAGCTCAACAGAAATCCAGAGCCAAAAAGAGAAGAAAACAATTCTCGTTTCTGGCCATTCCCAAACACATGAACCAGTCCTTCATCACTGCTTCCCACTTGCCCTTGGAGCAACACTTACTTTTCCAACACAGAGTCTTCCAAAGATTAAACTCCCTCACTGGTTTAGGATCAGTTCTGAAACAAGGGAAGATTAAGTGGCCATGATTTCAGACTTCTATAATGCTTCTTTTTCCTAACATTTGCCTTTCAAAATGAAAGTCAGGACTTTCAGAGCCTCAAAACCAGATTATTAGATTTTAGCACATTGCCATAATCATTGTGGGAATTCACTTTCCCAGAAAGCTAAAGTTCCTTGCACATTTTGCAGTTTATAAACAATACAAGCCTTTCCCCAACCTTGCTTGTGACTCCATTTCAGCTTCCAGTGTTGATTTGTTGTTGCTTTTAGTTTAAAATTCCACCCTGTCATCTTTGGAACTCCATCCAGTCATTTCCTCAACAATAAACGATAAAAGGAAATGGAATGAATTCCCCTTGATTAGGAAATTTCACCTGGCACAGAAGACCTGGGGAAATCTATTAACTGACTGTAGGAACACTGGCAGTATTGCAGTTATCAGGAGATCCTCCTCTCTTCCACTTGACCAGCTTTCATCTGATCCCCCAGTTTAGGAGTAATACTAAATAAATATGCCACCAGAAAGTCCCTGCTTGATATGGGAAGAAACACTCTTTTCCTTGTCTCCCAAATCAAGCTCTGCTTTGTTTTCTGTATGTCACCAAATTTACACCCACCCACATTTTACTTATGCTGATGTGAGTGGGTCTTGATAGAAAGGACAAGGAATTTTTGTGAACAGAGGGACCAAAGTCTGAGCTGGGAGCATTTGGGACACAGCTACTGTGTCAATTAACAAATGCCCTGTAAGCCCACAGGCTCACCTTGCAGGTCAGCTCTGCTTCATCTCAGCAGCTACACATGTGGCTTGGATATGCACAGAGGAGCTACAAAAATGAGCAAGCTCCAGCTCAGCCCACCTCTCTTGAACTCAGCTCCTCTGTAGTCTGGAGGGATTTAAACCCAGACTAAAATTTAAGACCAGTTTCACTTTGGCAAGCAAAGTGGGCTGAAAGCAAGAAGTACTGGAAGCAAAATGCCTTATGCCGAATCCTGAGAGAGCTGTTCTTTCTCAGTAGTCATAGGCCTGGAGGGTTTTAAAAGCCTGCTTGATTTTGGGCTGGATTACAGAGACATATTCTTTTTCATTTCCTCATTGTCCTGCTCTGCTTTGAGGCTCCTAGTGGCTTCCTTGATTACTCCTGATATTTTACAAGATTTTGAACATGTTACAATTAAAATAATTAGATCAGTGTAAAAATTCTCTCCCCACATCTCTTCTCAAGGAGACAGATTGTTACCAGTTTTCCCCTCCTGAGAAAGTCATGAGACGACTGATAAAGAGCTGTCAAAGGAGCTTTCAGGGAAGCAGGAGCAGTAAACCAACAAATCTCACTCACTGAACAACTGCCCCTCCAGCATCTGCACCTTTAAAATTCTGGTCCCCCAGCTAAAAAATCTCATTCTGGACATCTTGATTTAAGTAACATGAACCTCACTTGCACTGTGCCCTAAGACCTGAATAACTCACTCAGAGGATTAAGTGATGCACTGAAGCAACAACTCACACCAAAAGATAGTCAAGGAATGGGTCACAGATCCTTACTCAAAGCCTATTTTCTACTCATGGTAAAAGAGAGCTTTTAGATCTTCGCTGGGATGCCATGGTACAGACTTCCCTGCTTCTCGTATTGTATATACTTGTTACAAAGATTCCCCAATGGCTTTTTCTGATGATGCTTGTATATCCTCTGTATCAAGGAAAACATGCATACTGTGTTTTCACAAACAGTGAAAAGAAAATACCACCCTGAAATTATTACCGATGGCTCTGTAAGACAAATAGAAAGTATCTTGAGTCAGGTCCACACAAAGCACAACCAACAGTGCTGAATAGCTGCTTGTATTATATTCTCCTCATGTACTGCCTTCCTAACATGTTTCTAGTCTTCCCTGCCCCACAGTTCACCAAGAAGACAAAAGTAATCTTTCCAGTTAGCTAGAAACAAACACTACAAATATATCAGTGACAGCTCCTCATACAGCATAAATCAGCACGGCCTCATTTGGCATTACTGGACCTGCTCTGCTTGATGCCCAACCAAGACCTGCCTGACAGCTCTGACTTGTCCCAAAAGCACACAGGTCAACAGAAACACTGCTGAGAAGAGCAGTGGTGCAGCAACCTTGGGGAAAAGCACAGCCTATTGATGGCCTGTCTGAGCTTCTCTCCCTGCATGGCTTCCCAGCTCACCTGCTGGTGCCAGCATCTGTGTTTCTATGGCTACTCCAGCACAGTCACATTTTGAAATCCAAGTCATGCTTCCAGCAAGCAGCTTTCCAAGCACACACGGACCCAAGGACATGAGATCCAGAAAGGAATTTGCAATAAATGCCTTCTCCCAGGGCCTACTGAGCAGAGCACCCAGATCCAAATGCTGGGCTGAAGTGGGTCTTCACCTTTCCACTTTTGTCTGCTCTCCCCTCTATTAACCTGTGTCTCTTTAAGAGCAAGAGCGATACTCAGGACTGCATTTACCTCTCTCAATCAAGCCACAGGCTAGGAGGTTTTTTTTCACTCGACACCGACAGAGAAAGGACATAATCTCCTCAAAAACAAAGCTCCAAATATAAAGTTATCAAAACATGACTGGTGCCATCATTTCTCACTGTTAGTAGGCTGGCTACTTCGGTATCCACCAAAAGGAAGATCTGCTGTTTTTATTAATGTTATTTTGAAGAGCTGAGATTTAAGGCAACAGAGTGCAATTCACGGCACTGCCAGACTGTCATTGAGATTCTGGGCAAGCTCACAGTCTCTGTGCTTAGCCCCTCAAAATGGGGGTTTATCATGCTCCTATTTTCTCACTTGAAGTTTACTTCACAGCCTTTTATCAATATTAAAGTTTGATATTCAACCAGACTTTTATCCCCACATCACTTAGGCCTAAGAGATGATTTCACCATAGCTGCCTACCTTTTAACCTCTATTTTAATGGTGTTTGTCGTACATTGTCCTGCATACTGTCATAGGTCTCAGAGACCACAAAATCAGGAACAGATGAAAATAACTGTGGCCATATACAAACAAGTCTTCACTGCAAATGGTCACAGAACATTTGCAAAGATGCAAATTCTAAGAGAGGCTTTCCCTTGCACCCATGCCACAATTGTTTTGAGTCAAGTACATTCCAGGTGTTACTGGGTTGCAACTGTGCCCCTAGACATAATGACATTGCTGGACCTTGTTTCAAATCTGACTCACTCTGGACTGGGTCCATAAACTCTAGCCTTGAAGTGTCATCTCACTCCTCACTGTCTCAGACATGATCTGTCCAAATTTCCATCTCCATCACACCGGCAGCTCATGAAGAACAGCTGTGGGATCACTGCAGGACCCTTCCCCCTAGTTTTTGCTCACAGGACTGGTAAGGCCAAAACTAGGGAAAGAATTTCCTGATAACAGCACATCCTCTTGCACTAATGCTGCTCCCTACACCATCACCAATTCAGGGACTGACTGCATAGGATGGTGCTTGCTCCTTCCATGTGTGTATGTGCACGTGGTTTTATTTGTGTCTGTGCATGTGTGTGGTGGGGCAGGTTGTAGTTGAGGTAACTGGTCAAACAATGTAAGTTTCCACTTAAAATGAAAAATATGTAGGTCACAGGAGAAACAGCAGAAGCACGTCTTTGACACGTCTGTGATACTAATATTCTCACAAGTACTCTCCAAGTGGCTTTCTTTTCCCATTCCAGTTCAGGTCATTTGCTTTCTTGCAGCCCCATCACATGACCTGAAAAAACTCCTTCTCCACCCTAGAGGGCCCAGAGGCAGAGTTATATGGAAACATTACTTCAGCGTGCCAAAACTATTGTCTCAGCAGCACCAAAAGTAAATGGGGCAGAGTGTCCTCCCCAGTCCCTACTGTCTCTGCAAATGGCTGGCCTTGCCTCTACACCACAGAGAATGCACATTTATTGATCAGAAAGTTCCCCCTCCATAACATTATCCCAGACAACCTTTCTCACATCTAAACAGATTCCTTGCATATATCAGTGAGGCCTTTTGCTCACCTCTGAATCGCTGCACATGGTGAGGATGCAAGGCAGCATGTGGTGCATGAAAGCTGCTCACTGAACTGTTCACAAAGGCCTCCACCTGACTCTGATTCCCCTTCTCCATCTGTCTGTCATACCCACTTGTTCTAGCTCAAAGTTTCCCCTTGGCAAAGATCATCTCCTTATTACCAGTCTCTACCACTGCACTGCAGGGCCCAAATCAAGACTCTTAGCAGAACCGTTACAACTGCATCCAAAACTGCACTGCAAAGTACCCCCAACCTCATCCAGAGACAAAAAAGATGGGACGAATTCGCCCAAAGAGCTTGTAACCAGCAACAGTGCGCAGGAACAGGACAAATATTTCTGGTTCTGGTAATTCTATTTCAACAACAGAAAGATTCAAAGCAATGACGGTGTCACAGTTCATTCTTTTCAATTGGAAATTATCCTGTAGCACAGGTAAAACTCATGCCAGGCATTCCGGGAACTGAAAACAGCTGGCTGCTGGAAGAGCACACGTGTGCCAAGTCTCATTTGCATCACTCAGGTAGCTTTCCCTTGGTTGTTGCAGAGATATGTTTCCTGATGTGGTTCACTGGACTAGTTAAGGTCACAAGTGTTTTTCTGTGGCTCTTTGCCTTTGTGCCAATGTGCCTTCAATGCAATGCAGTCAGACAGTCCATTCGCTCCCTCCAGTGCAGGCTGGGAGGTAAGACAGTTTCCTTGGAAAGGTGTGAGTAATGATAGTGGAGGGAAAATCTGCCTGGTGAGTGAATGAGAGATAATTTATATGTTCAGCTTGGAGAAGAGAAGGCTTTGGGGTGACCTAATTGCAGCTTTCCAGTATCTGAAGGGGGCCTATGAGAAAGATGGAGAGGGACTATTTACAAGGGCATGTAGTGAGGGGACAAGGGGAAATGGCTTTAAATTGACAAACAGGAGGTTTAGATGAGATATTAGGAAAATATTCTTACTGTGAGGTTGGTGAGGCACTGGAACAGGTTGCACAGAGAGGCTGTGGCCGCCCCATCCCTGAAGGTGTTCAAGGCCAGCTTAGATGGAGCTCTGAGCAACCCGGTCTAGTGGGTGGTGTCTCTACCCATGGCAGAGGAGTTGGAATTAGTTTGTCTTTATGGTCCCTTCAAACCCAAAGCCATTTAATGATTCTATGATACCACTGGCAATCTGAGGTGAAAGGCATGAATCCACTTCCAAGGGATGCAGCACTGGTTGTGTCTGATACAAATGCAAGGTTGGATATTGCCTAAGGGCTCTCTTTAGCAGCCTGCCTTGTACAGCCTGATGCCTAGGTCACCAGAAGGAGGAAAAACTATGGGAGGTCGTACCAGCTACTGATCATTGTGCTGGCAGTATAATCACCTGCCACCCACTGCAGAGAAAGGGAAAGCAACCTCAGGGACATAGGACCGTTTGGCAAGATTAGCTTCGGTGGAGTGATGCTGGATTTTTACCAGGTGAGAATGGGGCCAGCCTCTGCGGTCCCAAGTGCCTCAACCCAGAGCACGCCACTCCAACAGTGCGGAACTCAAACTGATTCTCGATATGTTGTTTTGCTTCCTCAGGAGCATATTAAAAGAGCTACAGACAAATGCAATGCAACACAGATGTTAGAGGGCAAAAACCTGTGCAGTCAAACAAAAGATTTCTGCAAATAATCAATCTACAATTCTCTTCAACATTTCCCTCCACATTTATATTTGTTTAGTCTCAGATCCAGCTTGTTCCAGGGGACAAGGGAGAGCAAGGGTTGCTCAATCAAAACCGTGCAGCTGGTCAAAACGCAGACGATAGCAGGTGAACCAATGCACTTGCTCTGGTGCGCTCCCAGTGCCATCATGTGGTGACACGTGTGAATACAATAGGTACCAGAGGCAGAGAAGCCAGCAACACACAGCTAATAATTCAGCAAGGAGGCTCTGCCAGCCTTGTAAACCATGAAGGGAAAGCTCAAGTCAGCAAGAGGTTGAACTGAAATACAGCACAG
Source organism: Oxyruncus cristatus (assembly GCA_013399855.1). Taxonomy (NCBI): domain Eukaryota; kingdom Metazoa; phylum Chordata; class Aves; order Passeriformes; family Cotingidae; genus Oxyruncus; species Oxyruncus cristatus. The sequence continues at coordinate 6,071 of VXAY01002936.1, read as the reverse complement.
TGCTTTAATTTACTGCTATCTTTCCTGTTTGCTTTTATGTGGTCATTTTTCTTGAAGAAAGAAGATTTATATGTAAATATGTCCGGAACTACAGATGTTAGAAAGTGTGGTACAAAAGCAACACATACTATATGCTCACAGCAAGGCAGAAAAACTCAAAAATAAAATGCAGGGTATGTGGTCCCCAAGTGCAATAAGTCAGGACAAGTCCTGTGGTGAGTTTGAAGGCTAACTGTCCTAGACACATGAGGGCAGCACACTGTTGCTTCTTGCAGGCCATCCACATTCCCAGCCTTAGCCTCAGAGATACAGTGAGTATTTTCCAAAATAAACTGTAACTTCCATAATCCTGAGAATAGTCAAGATGCCTAAGTACAAAACAGATTTACTTTATCAAAAAGAGTGTGTTCAGACATTTCTGCTGGCTGTATGAGGCAGTAAACTGGTTTTTAAGATACCACTACTTACTCCAAGCACTAGAATAAACTTGCTAGCATTGACTACATCTGTGCTTACCATAGGTTTTCCAGCAGAAGGATTCCCAGAAGGACTGTTGTGTCCTAGGACAAGGCTGTTGGCCTTTTTTACCTGTTCACTTCCTTCAGGATCTTCTCCATGTTCACAATGCTGTGCATCTTATACAGGAACCACTTGTCAATGGCTGTGAGTTTGTGAATGATATCCATGGGGACTTTGTTATCCAAGGCCTGCCAAAAACAGGACAGCACCAAACAGCCCCTTTAACACATGCAGCACAAATACAGATTTAGCCTGCAAATAGGTAGCAGCAACTATATAGCATAAAGAACAAAAGGTTCTGTAGATTAAGCTGTACAAATCAAAGGTTCATCTCCCCCACAACCCTGTCTCCTGCAGCAACTGAAACTGTGACCCTCAAGCAGTGTAGGGAGGCACCACCCACTTTGGTACCAAACGCTGCCTTCTGTTTAAGGGAGAGAGTGGAGTGTTGCTTTTCACAGAGCCAGCACGAGACAAACCAATGGCAATAAGGTTGGGTGGCCACTGAGTATGTGCCTTAGTTAATAACAGGGACGCACATTCAGACTGCAGCACCGACTTCTCATCTGTAACTTTTACTGTAACTTTTTTTGCCTAAATCTCAGGCCCACCGCCAACCTCCTGCTAGTTGGAAATGTTAAACAGGAATGTCCAGATTTCTCAGCTGTGAAGGAACCCTTTGCTTCAGGGAATAAATCTTGATCTACCCTGAAATACAAGGCTGAATCAAAGCACGTGGCCTTGAAACACCTCTGAAGCAAGGGAAAGTCTGGACCTGGGTAGTGCTTCCCAGCTACAGCATAACTGTAGTTTGTTTCACTCTACCTCAAGTTAATGTCAAGACCATTCAAATTTTCTTGCATTATCTTCCTGGGGTTATTGATTTTTTTTTTTTAATCAATCATTTGCAGCCATGGGGTAAAAAGGAACCCCACAGAGGTATTATTCAGGAGAAAATGAATTACAAAATATCATATTAACTAAAAAGAAACCAAAAAAACACCATAGAGGAATATGCTGGAGAGCCCCCCAGTATAATATCTCTTCTATCAATGCAATTTCTTGTGTCTCACCCGTGGCATACAATTACAACCCTCCTGATAAAACAACTATAATCAACCATAATGATAATGCCAGCACAATACCTTTGCTGAGCTGAAGTAACCAGGCTCATTAATTGTTGCCACACAGTTGTTTTCTTGCAGGGCAGCATCACTGGAACAAAGCCAGAGCAATTGCCACTGAAGAAAACTCCGGCATTAATCTAGGCATTAGCTTGGCCTGCTACACCCCAGCATTACTGCTCTGAGTTACCAAGCTTGGGCAAAATGTCGTACTGTCTCCACACAGTCAAAAGCAGTGGTGAAAACCTCTAATGCATATTTTGCTCCTTTAGAGTAACCAGTCACACACAGAGCCTTCAGCTGGCACTTGGCACCCAACAGCCACTGCTCTTTCCAATGCCTGCCACGAGAAGCCTGAGGCCCTCTCAGCAGTCCCAGAGCACTGGCAATAACAAAGTTGGGCTTCTTATTTATACTATCTTCTTATATTATATTCTTACTCATTTCTGGATACAATACTAGTATGAGGCAACTGGTATGGGCTCCTCCCCCCTCCTGATTCCCTTGTGCTTGGAGGATGAGGTCACACTGCCACAACCGTATGATGTGAGCAGGTCTTTCTTCTGTCTGTTTTCACAAAACACATGCAGACTTGCACATCTTGAGGACTTCCAAACTTCAGTCGCCAGTCCTTGAGCCACACACACACACAGAGGTAGCATGACCACATACTCTTAGTCTGCTTAGGGCACTTTATTTAAAAGTCCTAGGGATCTCCAAAGGTAACTGAAAAAAAATTCCTTCCACTTGTTAATCAGAGGAGAGGCAGAGAAAATCTTCACCCCTGTGGCATGAATCTGGAGACCAGAAGAGAAGAATGAGTTTGCAGACATTTCTTGATCTCAAGTCAGCACACTACAGGGGCAAATCAGGTTTCCAGGCAGAAAATCCATGTAGGATTTGATCAGAGCCCTGGACAGCACTCTGATGACTTCACTGTATTCAAACCTACATGAAGGAGTACAGCTAAACACACCATGGAAGCATGAGACTAATTCTATATAATCTTAAGAGGTGCAGGAGAGACCTGACACAACTCAAGCATCCCTGTTCAGCAGGCTGTTCCATCCTTGCAGCCCTTGGCCACTCTGGCCAAGGAGCAAGTCTCATCCATGTCAGCCTCTCTCAAGGTGCCTTCTTTTACATGAAAACAGGGAGCTCCACCACAGCAGCAATAACTCTGAATGGCAGGTGAACTCCCCTCCCATGCATCTGAACAGTTACTGCTGTCATCATCCAATAGACAAAGGAGAGAGAATAAATAAAAAGCCTTGGAGAGCTGACTGGTGGGGTTTGGGAGGGAGGAGAAGACATAACATACAACAAAGCTCCATCCTTTTCCAAACAAAGCTGATGGCTAATGGAGAATAACTGTTGGCTTTTAAAAGCCAGCAAGCTGGAAAGGAATTTTTAGGCAAGCAGCCCCGGCTGCCAGAAGCATCTCTTGCTCATACAGCTTGCCTCAGTTATTAATGGGGATGAATTAGCGCACTGTGTTGGGCAGAGGCAGCTCTTCATACGGAGGAATTAAGACTTTGATCTTGCTTTTGACAACAGCTCCCAGCGAAAATGTCAGCAGCTGGGAACACCCAGTGTTCAGTAGGACCTAAACTCACCTTCATCTCCCCACATCTCCTGTGTTGACATGGGGCTAAGATTAACTTTTCATAAAAGCTCTCTAAGCCACTCAGAGAGAGAAGCAGCAAGATTTTTCTCTTAGTCACGAGAAAAAGCTATAATAAAGACCAAACACAGCTGCTGAAAGATGAAGAGACACACTTCCCTGGCTTGAAAAGCAGAAGTCAATAGCTGGACAAGCCACACATTTATAGAATATCTTGTGCTTTTTGTTCAGGCCATTTATAAGAGGAACAGCTACGTGAAAACCTGGCAAACACAGCACAGCCTCAGCTGGTTATCCTCATGGGGAAGTGTAACGAGATGTGTCTACACATGAGAACAAAGGGCTTACAGATTACAGCACACAAAGTCAGGGGCAGAAAAAAAGAGTAATTTGCTGGGAAAGTTTGCTATCTTAAAAACATAAACCAAAACGTAAGTAGGAGCTATCAAAGACAGCTGTGCCCTTCTCTCCATAGAGGGTGTGGACAGATGGACAAGTTAGCTGCAGCAAAACCAAATGTGAAATGGCACCTACCTTCCAGTGTGACTAACCCCACATTTACCATCTGATATATACGGGCAAACACTGAGGAGACAAAGAAAGAAATAATTTCACACCCTAGGTCCCCTTACAATAGCACTCCCCATTACCCACACACCTTGAGGGCTGAAGTGATCTGACCTGTGTGACAGGAGAGGGGTTAAAAGAACGCTAGGGGAAGTTAAGCCTGTTTCAAAGAGCAGAGGATTTATTGTCTGTGAAATTAAACATAGAGTTGTGTAGTTTTTTTAGTTTCAAGCCCATACCAACGCAACCATTGCAAATAGACAGTGCTCTCCCAGACTGCAGCTTGCTATACTTTTTTGTCCCTTGTTTCAGTTCTCAAAAAGATCTTCATTTTTTCTTTTGAAATCTGAAAAACTGTCCAGTTGTGACTGGCACTTACACTAGTATAAATCAGGGCTGAACATTAGCCAATGTTTACCCAACAAATATAATATTATAGGAAAGGAAAGTGGTCCAGGTCTCCACCAGTGCTCAGCTACAAACTGAAGTATCAGGAGACAGGAATGCACCTGAATGCAATGAGAATTGGCTAAGACTGTGCCACCAAAAGGCAAAGACATTACCTGAACGTGGAAGATGAAGGAAGCATCAGCAAGGATCCTATACAGGATAGGATGCCAGTGTGCTTAGCAGAGGGAAACAAGGGAGTGAAGAAAACTCTGACCTCAGTTGACCCAATCTGGTAGCTGTAATTCAAGGGACAAAGGTCAAGGCCTTTTTATCTTTTGTTACCTTGGCTATTGCATATATTCGAGTGCTGGATGGCTCAGAAAGCTCCTTCTGGAGATCTATGACAGCTGGCCAGTCTTTATTCATAGGCAGACGTGAAGTGAAGCCATCTACTGAGGGGTGGCACATCCTCAGGGCCTTTTGAAAGCTCTCTTCAAAAGTGCGTCCAATAGCCATGACCTGCAATGGAAAGCACTTCCACGTCAGCTACGGTGAGCTGTGCCCTCAGTACCAGAGGAGTGCAAGTTGAAACCGTGAAGACACACATATGGAAAGATGACAGACTTCGGACTCCTCTGTAAGATAGTCCTGATGGCTTTAAGACAGATGCAGCTGATTGAGCGCTGGGAGTCCCACTTCTAGGTCTGACTGCCACATTATCAATGGGGAGTTCCAGAGAAGCGACTCCTTTCTGCTTCTGTCTCCCTGTCTGTGAAATACAGGAAGCCACTGCTCTCCTCTGTAAATTGCTTTGAAGTACTTTGGTAGAGAGAGCCATTATCTAGCAGCATGGGTATAGTAATATAGAATGATATTTCTGTTTAACAACCTGTTAGAGATAGAAACTTACTGTGGAAATTCTAAGGTTCAGGAGAAATCTGCTCCTCTTCTGTCAAATTACATTTAAGAGTAACTCTCCCCTGTGAGTAACCCTCTCTTAGAGGATTACTCCTCCTTGGCATAGCAGCACTGGGGTTTCCCTCCTTCAGTCTTGATATCACATCTAATAAGAAAACAAGCCTTTCTCTCTGGAAATCTGCAAGGTAACACAACCCTTTCTCAAACTTCTAAATTTTTATTTCCCAGTGCAGTGAAACCTTAACAGCACAAAAAAAAATCTTCTCAAAAACAATGCTGAAAAACGTCAAAAGAAAAAAATACAATCATTGTCTCTTTTCTCACAACTCCAGGCCCGCTGCCCACCACAGCAGAGCTCAGGAAAAGCCAGGCCAGGCCACACTGTTCAGTTAATAAAAGTGCAGTAGGTGCTGTGATCTGGCTTCAAGTTTAGGCCTGGGGAGACAACTGTGCCAATTAATAGAGACATAGTGACAATAAACTCTTTGCTTCAAGGACTCACAGGTCCTGCAGACTAACCTTTCTGCTCAGTACCTCCACCAGCTGCAAACTGCATCTCTTAAGCTTCTCCATCCCTGCTTCAGCTCACCCTGCACCATTCCAGCACTGACTCTTCCTAGATCTCCCTGCTGCCTTTACCCAGCATCTTGCCTGGAGAAGGACACAGGTTCAGGCATATGAACACTGGAAGGACTTGACACTTCCTCCTGCAAATGTGTATGGCCAGCAAGTGTTTACAGCTCATTGCACACAAGGCAAGTGTATTTAGGAACCCCAGCTCTACAGAACAGTCCCCAAATCCCTAGGCAGAGAGGCTGAATATCAGGAAGCATCATCATCATGGCTAGGCTTCGCGAATGAAGATTAGGGAAGGATTCTACCCACGCTTGCTGCAAGCGCGTTGATGAGGCCAATGTGAGATAGACAAG